>CATIWR010321682.1:0-30408 GCA_949677035.1 Omphalea diandra | reverse complement strand
TATATATATATGATCTAATTAGAGACAGTATTGAGATTAAAAAATTTACAATCGTTTGATTCTTGTAGTAAGTGATCTCTAAACAAATCTAGAAGATGAAGCGAAATTTTACAAAGAACATAAATTCTCTAGCATGTAGTGCTTTAATTTTCCACAAGGAAAATGGGTAGAAGAATTGTATAAAGAAAAAGAAGGTGTTACTTTTATTAAAGTTATGTAAAGGAAAAAGATTAGAAGAGTTGTGCAAAAAAGACTAGTGCAAAAAAAAGATTACAATGTATTGTTAATTGAGTCAATATAAAATCAATTCGAGTAAGTTGAATTAAGTTATATTTGAGTTATATCAACATGGAATCATATCAACTGTATAAGTGAATTTGCCGGTAAACTTTTTAGAATCGGATTGGATTGATAAAATTAAAAATTGATAAGTGATTTAATTCAATTAAAAAGTAAAAATGAGACTATGAAGAAATTAGAAATTGGAGAGGGCACCCCATGTGTAGTAGCTCTTTTATTTTTATTTTGTTCGGTTTCTTTTGAGGAAGGAAGGTGTCGAACTTGGAAAACTTCGCATTAATTTTAGTATGAAATTTATTATATCAACTTAAATTCTCGCATCATAATAGTAATTAACTTTTGAAATAGTCCAACTTCAATTTTACATGGGACCATCATTCTTGAATCCTCAAATTTTAGTTTTAATTATGGTGTCGAATTAATGCTGAATTTTTATATTTTATACAATATGTAATCACATTTTAATTATATAATTTTATATTTTAAATTAAATATATAATACATTATATTGAATATGATATAAAATATATTAAAATTTTAGTTATAAAATTTATAAAAGTAAATTAATATTCTAAATTATATTTTAAATATAAGATTCATTTTAAATATAATATGCACATCTTTTATATATATACTTGATATAAAAATTTAAATTTGAGTGATTTTATTAGTATCTTGTCGGTTAGTTCTAGATCAATTTTTAAAATTATTTTTTTATTTTTAAATAATATCAATCTATTTTTATTTTTAAAGATATTTAATGATATTTTTTGAATTTTTAATTTTTGAAGTAATTAAATTGAATAAATTAAATCAATCAAATTTGAAAATTGCTCAATTAACTGATTCATTAATCAGTGAAATTTTAAACATATTGCATTTTATAAACTTCAAGTCACAATGTAATCAAAGATTATTACTAGTATTTGATATTAATATGAATAATTAATATTCGGTATCACAGTTTCACTAAATTTTATCCATGCAAAATTAATAGTGCAAGACATAGAGAAAATTTATTGTTTTTACTTGATACATTATCTATTCAAATTAACCATCATTATATTTTATCAATTTTAAAATTTTTTCACTTTTTGATTATATATTGATGACAATTAAGATTAGGATAATTGTAAAGTATTTAAGATTTAATATTTATTATTAAATCAATTATGATAATTTAATTAATCTGCAGTATTAAATATACCATATATTAAAATTTTAATAATTAACTTTAATTTGTACATAATAAATAATATTATATTATCGCGTTTACCATAAAATCAATATATAATTAATTTTGATTTAAATGAGTGTTTGTCATTTGTCAAATAATTATATTAGCAATATAATTTTTTGATAAGTGTCAATATAATATATTTTCAGTTTGTCGTGTGACAGGTAAACTAATAATTAAATATTTAGGTGCCTCAATTAACCAAAACAAAATATAGAAAGTTATAGGAAGCTTTTCACATAAAAATAATTTATGAAATTTTTCACATAAAAAATAATTTAGTAAGTTTAATAATACGGAAAGTTTGTCATATAAAAATAATTTAGAAAATTTAATACTGAAGAAAATTCTTCGCATTCATAATAATCAATTTAGTTTCCTATATAATAAGAAGAATTAAAAATTTAAAAGCAAAAAAATGACCAATAAAAAACAATGAAACTATAAATTTTTTAGTTTGTATTGAATATATTATTATTAAAATTTATTATACTAATTTAGTTATATTTTTTTATTTTTAGTTACTTAACAATAACTTTTTTATAAAATAATAATATTACAAAATAGTAATAAAATTTAGTTATTATTTATATATTCAACTAATTAATTAATTATTTGATAAACATAAATATTTAATTTATTTAAAATTTATTATTATAATAATATTATGCAAGACGTGGATCGCACCTAGTTAATTTTGATCTCAGACTTGATTTTAAAAGAGTGTTTGTCATTTGTCAAGTGATTATATTAGTAATATAATTTTTTAATAAGTGTCAATATAATATATTTTCAGTTTGTTGTGTGATAAGTAAACTAATAATTAAACATTTAGTTGTCTCAATTAATCAAAAAAAAATATAGAAAATTTAAAAATATGAGAAGCTTGTCACATAAAAATAATTTATGAAATTTTTCACAGAAAAATAATTTAGTAAGTTCAATAATACAAGAAGTTTGTCATATTAAAATAATTTAGAAAATTTAATAATTAAGAAAATTCTTCACATTCATAATAATTAATTTAGTTTCCTATATAATAAGAAGAATTACAAAATTAAAAAGATAAAAAATGACCAATAAAAAATGAAACTATAAAATTTTTATTTTGTATTGAAAATTATATTATTATTAAAATTTATTATACTAATTTAATTATATTTTTTATTTTTATTTATTTAACAACTTTTTATAAAATAATAATATTACAAAATAATAATAAATTTTAGTTATTCTTTATATATTATTTTAATCATTCAACTAATTAATTAATTATTTGATAAACATAGATATTAAATTTATTTAAAATTTATTATTATAATAATATCAAGCAAGATGCGAATTCAAAAATAGTTAATTTTGATCTCAAACTTAATTTTATTAGATAAGTGTTTATTTTAAATATTTAATTTACTTAAATAATAAAAAAATATAAAATTTTCAACAATATATAAAAGTTTTTCATATAAAAATAATTTATGAAATTTAACAGTATAGGAAGTTTTATACTAAAAAACAATTTAGGAAGTTTTTCATGCTAATTTTCTTTAGGATTTAACAAAAATAAACATTTAATTTTTCATACAATAAGGGAAAAATTAAAAAAAACTGAAGAAAGAAACCAACAAAAGAAAAAAGTGAAACAACGGATTTTCTTGTTTTCTATTGAAATAATATATTATTATTAAAATTTATTATATTAATTTAATTATAATTCTTTATTTTTATTATTTTATTTATTTAAAAAATCTAATTAGATAATAATAGATAAAATAATAATATATTATAAATAATAAAAATAAATTTTAATATTATTGTTAATATAGTATTTTTTAATTGTTCAACTAATTAACTAATTATTTAATAAAAATAAAGATTAAATTTGCTTAAGACTAGTCATTATAATTATACTGCATAAAAAATTTATCTTAAATATGTCCAAAATTAATTTGAAAAGGATGTGCTTTGAAATTAATTCGACTTAAAAACGAATCACATAAAATTAACTTGACTTGAACTCATTTATCACTTCTAGCGTAAACTAAAAAAAAAAGTGATAATGTTATTCACTATGGCTTGGTCGCCATATTTAACATTATCATTCTAGTCGATTACATTGCAGCATTCCCTCATGAATAGAGGCGGTAACTCAATTTCAAGTCACTTTTTTTTTTTTTTTTTTTTTGTAAATGTATCTAAGTCAAATCATTTTGAGCTATAGATGGATTAGTTTATATTATTATTTTTGGATCATTTTTTGAGTTTCATTTTGAGTAGGATAATTTACTATTTTGTCTTTTATAAATTTTAAATATTTTAATAATTTCAATTAAATTAAATTTGAGTAAATTCAAATTGACTCATGAATCGAGTTAGACTCTATTCAAATTTGATTCAAAATTTTTTATCATTTAAAGTTGAGATAATTTCTTTTTTCTTTTGAGTCATATTATATTTGAATCATTTTTTAATAAATTTAAAATTTAAAATTTTTCAAATCATATTTACCTTTACCCATAAAACTAGACTATGTAAACCCCATAAAGTTTTTCCAAGTGTACACGCTACAATAATAGATAATGTCTTTTTATCTTGCCCAATTAGCACGCACATCCGATTCCACATATCGCTGGTTCATCTATACAATTTGAATTTCATAAGTTTATATTTTACGAAAATATAAATTCCATATTATATAGAATTATTTTATTTTGAATTAATTTTAATTATAATAAGTTTTAAAGATGATGTTGAGATTTAATAAAGCCAATGAAATAAAATAATTGTTTGACACTTGATAAAAGATTATTTAACAAAGTTCCTAAAATGAAAATTCATAAACATGGACACATAAACAAACATTAATTTTTCTTAGCACATGCAATTCACCTGAAATTATTTCTATTACTTTGTGAATTTTTTAAATTTTTATGAAAAATTAATGTATATTAAAAAATTTTTAATTGTTTAAAGTCCATGCAATATAAAATTTTTAAACCGTATACTTTGATATATTAATTTCATCAGGCCATAAAATATTCATTTTCATTTTGGATAATTTTTATTTTTAATAAAATCATCACAAATAATTAATAATGATACACATATTTTAAAATTTTATATAATGTCACCATACTGCCATCATAGAATTAATATATATAATTGGTTTCAATCTCAATCTCTGTTTTAGACAAGTGTTTATCATTTGTCAAGTAATTATATTTTCAAGTAATTATATTCAAAGTATAATATTTTTGACAAGTGACAATATAATATGCTTTTTATTTTACCATGTGATAATTAAACATTCAATTTACTTAAATAATTAAAAATATATATATAGAAAGGTTAACCATATAAAAGTTTTTCATGTAAAAGCAATTTAGAAATTTTAACTATATATAAAATTTTACATAAAAATAATTTAAAAAATTTAACAATTTATGAAGTTTTTCATGTTAGTCTTTTTTAGGACTTTAACAATAATAAACATTTAGTTTCTTATATAATAAGAAAAAAAAAAGAATTAAAGAAAAGAATAAAAAAAACAAGTGAAACTATGAATTTTTTTTATCGAAATAATTATATTAATTTAATTATAATTATAATTTTTATTATTTTGTTTATTTACAAATGTCTAGATAATAATTTTATAAAATAATATATTATGAATAATAATAAATTTTAGTTATTGTTAGTATACTTTTTTATTTATATAATTAACTAATTATTTGATAAAAAATTATTTAAAATTATTATACTTATATCTCGTGACTAATTAACTTAACTGAAAATATTAAAAGAAAAGAAAGATTGAAAACAAAATTTGAGTGTTTTTTTTTAAACGATGAGCGTAAGGTCTTGGCATGCGCATCACGCACTCTCATCATGCAACCCCAACCCAACGCTATATTAAAAAAACGAGAAGAAAACAAACTTTAAGTAAATTTTATACTAACATTTTTTATAATATCATTAAATAACATTATTTAATCTAATAATAAATAATAATTTTATTTAATTTGATAGTATCTAATCTGGTGAATAATAACTTTATTTAATTTTTATCTAATCTGGTGAATAATAATTCTCATCATGCAACTCCCAACCCCCAACTTGATGCAATATTAAACAAAGAGAAAAAAATAAACTTTATGTGAATTTTATAGTAACGTTTTTATAACGTCGTTAAATAACATGATTTAATCTAATAGTGAATAATAATTTTATCTAATCTAATAGTATCCATTCTAGCAAATAATAATTTTTATATAATTTAATAATAAATTATTAATTATGATATTATAGTGTAATAACGTAAATAATACTTTTGTATTAGAACCAAATTTTCTTGGCCAACTAAACTTCTGACTTTGACTCTGCATTCAAATATTTGAATGCGAAAAATTCTCATTTTCTTACGTGACTCACGGGGGAGAATAATAGGCCAAAACATTTTTTCTACCATGACTCAGGGGAAAATGTTGACTGACAATGAGTTCTAATGAATACGAAATCTCCAGTCATATTATATAGCCATATCACTTACACTAATTGGTTGAAATAGGATTTATTTTATTTACAAATATATTTTTAATAAATTTTTATATTTGATATGTTATATAATAAATATAAATTTTGTGAAATAAAATAAATATTATATTTGATTTAAATGTAAAATTTAATTTAATATTTTTTAAAAAATAATTTTTGCAAGTGAATGCCAAATGAACCGATAGTTATTTTCAAAAGCCCATGAATTTTTGTTTCATTTTTCATATTATAAAGTTCAGTAAATTATGCATTAATTAGCTAAAATTATGTTCATCTAAAGGCCAAGACGTTTAGCCTACAAAGGTCAAACATCTCAAGTCTGGCTTGTTTGATTGTGTATTTGATCGAAAACCTTTGAATTTTTGGTTCAACTCCTCTAACATCATTACAGTATAATATTAATAAAAAAAAGGTCAAGTCTTCCAAACTAGTCGCATGGAATTAATTAATATATAGTAGTAGCGGTGACCGAGGGCCGGTCCAGTCCAGGATCCTGAAAAACCTCAAAATTGGACCCAAGTGTCAATTCTTTAAATTTGGAAGGACACCGAAAATCTGAAGAACCAGAACCAAATTGATCGAAAATCGATCTGGTCTGATTCAGTTTTTTTATGCTATTTAATTTTTTATTTTAGTTTGATTTCAGTTCGATTCTAAATTTATTTTTTAAAAATTCATAATTATAATTATTTTAATTCATTCTATTTATATAACTATCATTTTAAATATTATGAAATATATTATAAAATAATTAATTATTTAAAATGCATAAAATTAATAAAAAATAACTTTATAATTATAAAAAAATTATATTAAATAATATTCAAGTGTACAAATATATAATATATTTATAATATTTAATTTTTATATTTTTAGTTAAATATATAATATATACATGTATTAAATTAATATATATATAATCAGTTCTGTTTCGGTTTGGTCTTCGGTACAGTTCTTAAAGAAAAACCAGAACTAAGATATATTTTAAATTAATATTAGTTCAATTTCAGTCCAATTCTAATATTTTTTTATATTTTTGGTTCAATACTTATTTCAATTCGATTTTTTTTGGTTCAAGAAACTCCAAGAATCAGTTGTTAAAATCACGTTGACGTAGTAACAGGAAAAAACAAAAGATAAATATTTTCCTGAATGAACACAAAAAAAAGATAAACTCAGTCAAGTCTAATTGTAAAAAGAAAAGAGAAAATTTTAAAATGTCAAAGCGAATAATAATAATAATAATAATAATAATAATAATAATAATAATAATAATAATAATAATAATAATAATAATAAATGATGATCATGTGATGCGATGAAAAATCCTTTAATTCGTATTGACTTGATTGTCATATATGATGTGATTAGAATCTTTCCATTGCAAATATACGTCCTGATCTTTTTTTAAAAAAATTATAAATAAGAATATTTAAAAATTTTATTTTAAACAAAGTAAATTTCATATATATAATTATTAAAAAATCAGAAAATAACTTTTAAGAAAAAAAGCATTTATTTTAGGGTGAGGGGGAGAGACAGGAAAAAACAAAAAATCCAAACTCATATTTGCTTCCATTCTAGTTTGTAGGAAGTACATATTGTCATATGATCTAAGTAATATTTTATATATGATTAATGAACTGATGTCTTACACTATATATATCACCACGAAAATAATTTAGTAGTGATAAATTATTTTAGATAATTAATAAAATATTTATTAATGACCATTTGATATATTCCGCGCTGAAGGATATCGAGTCAAGCTCCAAGTCGGGACCAAATTCTATAGATATTGGATAGTCACCACGCCACAATCTCATTCACGCATAATCAAATCTAAGATAAATGGAAAATTCCCCAGTCTTGTTTCATTTTCATATGATGGCCTTAATTTCTATAAGCAGCATATTATGTCTGCAAACTGCTACCTGTCTTGACGGAAACGAGACAGATAGACTTGCACTAATGGAGATGAAAGCCAAGATAAGCAACGATCCAAATGGCATTTTGAGTTCATGGAACGATTCTGTCAGCTTCTGTAAATGGCAAGGTGTTACCTGTGGTCGCAAACATCAAAGAGTCATGTCTCTGAACCTTAATGCGCTGAGCTTGACCGGTACCATATCTCCCCATGTAAGAAACCTCAGCTTCTTGAGGATCCTCGACCTTGGTAACAACAGATTTGATGGAGAAGTTCCTCAAGAAGTTGGCCACTTAAAAAGACTAAGAATTCTCAACTTGACTTTCAACGCATTCGGAGGCGAAATTCCAGCCAACATCAGCTCCTGCTCAGAGCTCAGGGGCCTCGGCTTGAGCAAAAACAACTTAGTGGGGAAAATTCCTGCTCAACTAGGCTATTTGAAAAAGCTCACTCGCATTTTCCTTGATGAGAATAAACTGAGTGGAGAGATCCCTCAGTCTTTTGGAAATCTTTCGTCCCTTAAAGTATTGTACATACCATTCAACCAAATTGGAGGAAAGATTCCAAATGAATTGGGGCAACTCAAAAGCTTATGTCGTCTCACTGTACATGGCAATAATCTGAGTGGTATGGTACCTTTATCCCTTTACAATAGCTCATCCATGCTTATCTTCTCTGCTGCACTTAATCAATTGGCAGGGGGACTGCCTGAAAACATAGGTATCACTCTCCCTAACCTACAAAAATTTGGCATCAACGGAAATCTATTTGAGGGAAGTATTGCAGGTTCGTTCGCAAATGCTTCCCAGCTTGATCTCATTGACCTTTCTGACAACTTTTTCACAGGACAAGTTCCAAGTAATCTAGGTGAATTACAAGGTCTTCAGTGGCTTAATTTGGAGCATAATTTTCTAGGCAATAACATAAGTGGCGATTTGAGTTTCCTAGATTCTTTGTCAAATTGTAGCAATCTACGTCGACTAGGTCTTGATAGTAACAATTTTGGTGGTGTTTTACCTAGCTCCATTGCCAATCTCTCAATCAACCTAGAAACTTTAGTCCTTGGGGGCAATCAAATATTGGGTAAAATCCCAATAGAGATTGGGAACCTTGTTAATTTATATGAATTGGGGCTAGAAGAAAACCTTTTTTCAGGCCACGTTCCCATTTCTTTGGGGAAGCTTCAAAAGGTTCAAGGATTGGTTTTAAGTGGGAATATGTTATCTGGTGAAATCCCAATATCTCTAGGTAACATGACGCAGTTGTATGAGCTTTACCTGGGCAATAACCGATTACAAGGAAACATAAGTTTAAGCCTTGGGAATTGCCAAAGTCTGCATTTACTGGATATCGCACAAAATAACTTGATAGGCATCATACCTCAACAGATCGTCAGTCTTCCATCTTTATCAAAAATTCTCAACTTATCACACAACTCATTCACAGGTCTCTTACCCCCTGATGTTGGCCATCTGAAAAATATTAATAAATTGGATGTCTCGGTGAACAAACTATCAGGGGAAATTCCTGAGACAATAGGTGATTGTATGAGCCTGGAAATCCTTCACATCCAGAATAACTTTCTCCAAGGATCCATTCCTTCATCCATTGCTTCCTTGAGAGGTCTCCAAAGCTTGGACCTTTCAAGCAACAATTTAACCGGAAATATTCCGAATGAGCTAGAGCAGCTTTTGTTTTTGCAATATTTGAATCTCTCTTTCAATAATCTTGAGGGTGAAGTGCCAAAAAAAGGAGTCTTCAGCAATGCAAGTGCAATTTCACTGGTTGGAAATAGGAACCTTTGTGGAGGTATCCCAGAACTGAAGCTGCTAGCATGCCCTCCCGAACAAAGGAAGCATAGAATATCTCTCATCGTTATAATTGTGCTTACTGCAACCGTAAGTCCAATTGTGCTTTTCGTCTCCTTATGCTTTTTCTATTTGCAGAAGTCAAGAAAGAATCTATCTTCTGAACCCTCTACGACGGTGGATAGGCTTCCTCGAATCACATACAAGCAACTCTTGGAAGCAACCGGTGGATTCTCTTCAGACAACTTAGTTGGACAAGGCAGTTTCGGTTCAGTATACCGAGGAAGTCTCGATTGCGAGGACGGAAAGTTAGTTGCTGTTAAGGTATTCAACCTTCAACAACGTGGAGCTTTCAAGAGCTTCATTGCTGAGTGCGAAGCATTGAAAAACATCCGGCATAGAAATCTGGTTAAAATCTTGACATTCTGCTCCAGCACTGATTTTAAAGGCAATGATTTCAAAGCTCTAGTATTTGATTTCATGGCAAATGGGAATTTGGATATGTGGTTGCATCCAAAAGAAAATGGTCAGTCAAGTAGCTTAAACCTTCTTCAGAGACTTGGTATTGCAATTGATGTGGCATCTGCATTGCATTATCTTCATGACAACTGTGAAACACCAATCATTCATTGTGACTTGAAGCCAAGCAATATTCTTCTTGACAATGACATGACTGCTTATGTCGGTGACTTTGGATTAGCAAGGCTCCTTTCAAAAACTGAAGCTACTTCTTCTCAAGGTCAGACTAGCTCCATTGGGATAAAGGGAACGGTCGGCTACATGGCTCCAGGTAAAAACTTTCCAAGCTTACTTTATCCAATTACAACTTATCTACATGAGATGAGATGTGTAGAGTAATGACCGTTGTGTTAACCTTTTTTTTTCTTTTGGTATTTTTTAGTCTAATGTAATGATGTTTTCTACTGAAAATTATTGCTAGAACCTAACGTAAATGCATGCGTAAATGGAGCTTAAGCTAAAGAAAAGAAGAAAAGTTTGCTTAAGAAAAGCACACTTTGATTAGTCGTAATAAGTTGTCTCATTATATTTGTTCGGATAATATTATATTATCAAGTCACTAAATTTTAATCCAAAATTCTATTGTGTGCACAAAATTTCAATTTTTTGTTGTAATTAAGTATGATTTTTCAGTTCTCAATCTTAAAGCGTTTAGCATGATGCTACCAGTATATTTTATGGTTTTTTTATTTTAGGTATAAATAGAAATTGTTAAAGTAGTTGATCAATCAGATTACCAATACTAATATAATTTTGATTTGATTAATTTGATCTATTTTTCATACTCAAATATGATTTAAGATAAAGAAAATGGATATGTGAAAGTGTTAATACTTAGTCATGTTAAATTTCAAGAAAAAAGGTATTTTGTGTTATTAAAATAGTCATCTAAAAAAGCTGAAAATTGAGTCGATATTGGTAAAGTGATTAATAATATAAATTATATTTTTTCCTTTAATTTTCAAAATCTTATAAATTTGATGAGGCTATCATACGGATATAATATCCAATTAATAAAGTGAATGACAAGATTTCAGAAAAAGAAAATTACTTTCAAGTCCTTGTTTTCTTGTTCTAAATACCATTCTAATAGAATTGGAGTTGTTGTATTGTAGAGTATGGAATAGGCAATGAGGCAACAACATATGGAGATGTGTATAGTTTTGGAATCATTTTATTAGAGATGTTCACAGGGAAGAGAGCAACCGATGAATTGTTTACAGATGGTTTGAATCTCCACAATTTTGTTAAAGGTAAGATTCCAGAACAAATCATGAAGGTTGTGGATCCGAAACTAATCACAATAGGAGAAGTAAAGGAAGCAGAAAATAAGGAATGCATCACATCAATCCTTAAAATTGGACTTGCATGCTCCGTAGAACTACCAGGAGATCGAATGAATATGAGGGATGTTTCAAGAAAACTGAGTGTCATCATGGATGCTTTCCTTAATGTGAGGACACATAGAGGGGTAGGTTAATTAGAACTCTGGTAAAATGAGTAATGTTCTTATTGTTTTATATTCCACGTATCATATGTAAGATGAAATAATTTAGAGGCATCTTATTGAATTTCTGACCAAAGATTTCTCTTGGTATTGGCCTCAGCTCAGCTACATCAACTTCTAGTTCCGTACTACTTGTATGCTTTCAACAAAGCCTTTTGTTTCCATTTGTTTCAGCAAATAAATTAAGTTGTGTGTTGAAGTTGTTGCTTGCTATGATTAGTAATGAATTATTAGCAAAATAATTTGAAACACAGAGAATTTGAGAAGGAAAATGGAGGAGAACACACCATAATGAACTTCATTTCATATATATAAAATTTACAAGGCTTAATTGTTAAGGAGTCTCATATTAACTCTCCTTAAATCCTGGGATATTTTTATAAGGTATGGCTTCAAGTAACCAACCATACTTCTTACATCAGCAAGTCAAAAGATGAACATTACATACAATAAAATATCTATAAGTTAAATAACAACAAAATTCAAATTTCCAGCTTTGCAATCATATACCAACAGCTTCAATACAACAGGGTTGCAACTCCAACAATCTTCACTCCTCCTTGATTGCAATGCTGGGACAAACGCTAAGAATTTCTCTTAGCTTTCTGAATCTTCCCTTCTGAAGTCCTTTCATTACGATGTATGCAATTTGATCTTTTGAATTGCAATGAAGAAGCTGCACTTCACCTTCCTTTTTTGCCTCTCTTAAGAAATGGTACTTAACTTTCATATTCTTTGTCTTTCCATGAAAGACTGGATTCTTAGAGATAGCAACAGTTGATTTGTTGTCACATAGGACCTCAATAGGTTTTGTTTGTGTTTCATCCAAATCCTTCAGTAGCTTTCTTAGCCAAATGGCTTGGTTCATACCTTTGCAGCAACAATGTACTCTGTTTTAGCTATGGATTGAGCAACAATTTATTGCTTCTTTTAACTCCAACACACCATAGCTGAGCCAATGGAGAAGTAATAGGTAGAAGTGTTCTTCATGTCATCAATTGAGCCTGCCCAATCACTATCAACAAATCCAAGTAACTTGATTGTTATGCTTCTTCTATATAGAATTCCATAACCACTTGTGCCTTTCACATATCTCAGAATTCTCTTTGCTGCCATGATTTTCCTTAGGAGATTACATGAACCTTAATAGCACACTAGTAGCATACATTATATCAGGCCTGGTTGCTATTATATACAAGAGACAACCAAATAAAATCCTATAAACAGTAGCATCAACAGGTCCTGAATCATCATTTTTGCTCAACTTAGTACCTTGAATTGCTAGTGTGGATGTTAGTTTGCGGTTATTTAAGGAAAATTTCTTCAAAATCTCTAAAGCATATTTCCTTTGGCTAATGAAAATTCCTTGCAAAGAATGATGGATTTCCATGCTAAGGAAGTAAGTCATCTTGCCAAGGCCATTCATTTCAAATACCCTCTTCATTTGAATTTTAAAATCATCAATGAGATTGGCCTTGTTTCCTGTAATAAACAAATCATTAATGTATAAAGAAACAACTAAGATACCTTCATCCTTTTACTTCACATACAATATAGCTTCATTGCAGCTTTTAGCAAAACTAAGTTTCAACAAGAACTTATCAATTCTGTTATACCAGGCCCTGAGTGTTTGCTTCAAGCCATACAGGGCTTTCCTCAACAAATAAATTTTGTTTTCTTCATTATTTATCACAAAACCCTCAGGTTGGTTCACATAAATTTCTTCTTCAAGATTATAATTGAGAAAGGCTAATTTGACATCCAATTGATGCACCAACTATCCCTTATGAGTTGTAAGTGCTAATTTGACATCCAATTGATGCACCAACTATCCTTTATGAGCTGTAAGTGACAAGAGTAATCTGATTATATGAAACCTTGCTACAGGTACAAATGTTTCATTGAAATCAACTCCAAGTTATTGAGAGTATCCCCTCACAACCAGCCTTGCCTTGTGCTTGTATATGGTGCCATCTAGGTTCAGTTTCAGTCTGAACACCCATTTAACTCCAATTACATGAGCATCTTGAGATTTTTCCACTAATTTCCAAGTTCCAGTTCTGTTAATTACTTCAATTTGATCTTTTATTGTTGCTCTCTATTCTAGAACTTGAATGCTTTTTCAAAGCTGATTGGTTCTGTCATGGTAAGATTGCATCTGCTGTAAACATCATCAAGTGATTTAGTGTTTCTCACACCAACCTCTTTAATTGATTTTGAGCTTCCTTCTTCTTCAACTTGTTCTTGAGGTAAATACCCTTGATTTTGAATTTTGTTTAAAGGAACAACAACTAATTTCTCCCAATCCCAGGCTGTAAGTTCATCAAACTTCAAGTCTCTACTAACCATGACCTTTCATGTCTTCAAATCCAGCACTCTATAACCCTTTGAACTGGTGTTGTAACTAAGAAAGATTCTAACCTCAGACTTGTGATCAAGCTTGTCTCTTTTCATCTCTGAAACATGGATGTAACAAATGCAACCAAAGACTTGAGATGATTCATAGTAGCCTTGACACCATACCAGGCTTCATAAGGTGTCTTGCCTTCAACAGCTTTAGTCGAAAGCCTATTAAGCAAATAAACTGAACTATTGATTACTTCAACCCAGAATTGCTCTAGAAGTCCTTTCCCAAACATCAAACACCTGGTTATGTTCATTATTAACCAATTCTTCCTCTTACTCACACCATTCTATTGTAGTGAGTATGTGGCAGTAAGTTGATGATGGATTCCAGCCTCATGAAGATAGATTTTAAATTGATGTGAGATCTACTCAATGCCATTATCAGACCTTAATGTCTTGATTAAATGAGCACATTGATTCTAAGCTTCAACTTTGAATCTCAAGAAAGTAGGAAACACCTTTTATTTTTGTTTAAGGAAGTAAATCCAACAAAACTTGGTTGAATCATCAGTAAAGATCACATAATATTTACTGTAATTTAAGGAGGAAGTCTTCATTGGACCACAAACATTAGTGTGAACAAGTTAGAGCTTTTCAATAACTCTCCAAGCTTGATTTGCTGAAAATGGTAGCCTGGCTTGTTTTCCATTTGACAGACTCTACAAACACCATCATGCTCATAAATGGTAGGCCTTTCATTCCCCAGACCTTTGCTTTGCATTTGTTTCAAAGTAGAATAATTAAGTGACCAAATCTCTTATACTAGAGAATGGTTTCATCAAGAAACACTGTAAATGCCTTAATCTCAGTTTGCTTCCATTCAATAAGGAAGCTCCTCCTTACCATGTTTACTGAGTGAAGCTTAAAACCAGATGGATCATAAATATCACATTTACATTTATGAAAATACAAAACATAATCTTTTTCAACTAATTATCTCACACTCATCAAATTTGATGAAATTCCAGGCACAAGTAGAGCATCATCAATCAATTTTGTACTTGAGAGAGTTTTCACAGCTGCTGCACCTTTTCCTTTCACCTCTAGCAACTTTCCATCTCTAATTTTGACTTGTGAGGAATAAATCCTATCTAAGCCTATGAATTTTTATTGCTCAGGTGACATGTGATTTGTGTAACTGTTATCAATTAGCCAAACTTGTGATCAATTGTAGGTTTCACCGAGTTTAAGGTTGTTGGTTTATTTTGCATACCTTCTCGATATGTCCAAACTGTTTACAAGCTCTGCATTGTACTCTAGGCCTATACTAGCAATATTTTTCGTATGATTCCTCTTGTTGCAATGAGGACAAGGTGAATACTTGCTCTTTCTTCCTTTTAGCTTGCCTCCAGCTTGCTCTTTCTTTTGTTTTTCCTTTTTCTCATTGTTTTGCTTCTTAGAAGATGAAGATGAAGCATAAAGTTATGACTTGCTCTTTTGGCTTACAATTAGAGCACCTTCAGAGACTTTTTCTTGCTTATAGAGCTTTCTTTATTCTACTGCTTGCAAGGAGTTTGTAAGTTCAGTCAAGAAAATTTGATTCAAGTCCCAAGAATCTTTAAGTGATGAGATCTTGATTCAAACCTCTTAGGCAAGGTCACCAAAACCTTTTCAACAATCTTTTTTTCCTCTAGCTTTTCACTAAGTAACCGGATTTGATTCACCACTTTCATCACTCTACTAATATATTTTTTAATTATTTCAAAATCCTTCATCTTAAGAAGCTCGAAATCTCTTTTTAAGTTGAGAAATTGCATATGCTTTGTCTTTTCACTTCCTTAGAACTCTTCTAACAACTTGTTCCTAGCCTCTTTTACTGTTTCACAAGCCATTATTCTTATGAAAATAACATCATTGATAATAGAATGGATGCAAGATAAAGCTTTGAACTTCTTTGTTACTTCCTCATTGTGGTGTTTGATCTGGTTCAAGGTGGGATTTTTAGGGAGAGGTTGAAGATCTTTCCTTGTTTCAACAACTTGCTAGAGATCAAAGGCTCTCAAGTAAGCCTTCATCTTCATAGCTCAAATTGGGTAGTTCTCACCATTAAAAACTAGTAGAGTTATTATAGTGAAGCTCTGAAAGCCATAAACAATCAACTTTCACATGTTTAAGTTTAATTTTGGTAGGTTTTCTTATTTGTTTTCTCTCTATATACATTGCCCCTCAAAGATCAAAGAGCTCTGATAACACTTATTAGCAAAATTAACTTAAAACACAGAGAATTTGAGAAGGAAAATGGAGGAGAACACACCAGAATGAACTTCATTTCATATATATAAATTTTACAAAGCTTAATTGTTAAGGAGTCTCATACGAACTCTCTTTGAATCCTGGGATATTTTCATAAGGTATGCCTTAAAGTAACCAGCCATACTTCTTACATCAGCAAGTCAAGAGATGAACATTACATATAACAAAATATTCATAAGTTAAACAACAACAAAATTCAAATTTCAAGCTTTGCAATCATATGCCAATAACTTCAATACAACAGGGCTGTAACTCCAACAATCTTCATGAACAAAGACAGAATTCCTAAAAACTATGGGCATGTATGTCATACGGGCATGCACCCATACCTATGATTGTGCACCCATATATATGGTATATGCCCATAGGTTCTACGGAGGCATAAATGCATATTCTTGACTTGGGTCATGAATCCATGCAATTTTGGAACGTCAAGAAATTATGGTAGTTTCAAAAACAAGAACATACAAATAATAAAAATTATTGAAATTCCATACACTTAATCACTAGGTATATGCCTATAAGCCTTCTCACAGCTTAAAACGAGCTTTAACTCTCTGTTAAGGCTTACACATCCCTCGATCAATCTTCAA
This sequence comes from Omphalea diandra, assembly GCA_949677035.1. Classification (NCBI taxonomy): domain Eukaryota; kingdom Viridiplantae; phylum Streptophyta; class Magnoliopsida; order Malpighiales; family Euphorbiaceae; genus Omphalea; species Omphalea diandra. The sequence goes on along the minus strand of CATIWR010321682.1, from coordinate 13,304 downwards.
ACTCCTAGAATCATGTTAAAACCTCCTAAAACACCATTATAAACTTTCTAAAATTATTTTAAGAAGCATCTTTAGGCATTAAAAGAATCAAGATCATTGACTTAAAGAAACAATCATCAAATAAATTTGTACATCCAAACATAGTTATGGGCCGATATTACTGTTCATATTTCCTCGTTATACCTACCATTACCGTTAATGTTTTAATGATTAGATAATACTATTAATTATGAATTTTAGATACATAGACTACAAACAAGTTGAGCCTATTAAATCATAGTTAATTAAAAACCAAAATAAGAATGTCTAATAAATCAATGAATGACTAAAAATGGAGTTTTATTAAGTGTTGCATCGTGATTTCCTATTGCATTTGATAATTGAGTCTGAGGTTGCAGCTAGTGTTTTGCAACCCTATTTCATTGCTACTACTCAGTGATTGGAAGGTTGGAATTTGAAGTTCTTTGTTTGTTTTTCGTTAACCAATTCTTGTATTTTTTTTAATCTTATGTAAAAGCTACTTGTTGACTTATTAATATAAGAAGTATGGTCTCTTACTTTATGTCATACCTTGTAAACAATATTCTTAGAATTAAGGAGAAGTTAGTATGAACTCCTTAAATTCTAAGTTATGTAAGTTTTTATATATATGAATATAAGCTCATTTGAGTTGTGTTCTCTCCTTCAATTTTCAGTTCATATCTATATTGTTTGAAGTTAATTTTGCTATCAATGGTATTAGAGCTCTTTGATCTTTGAAAGGTAGTGTGTATAGAGAGAAAACAAGTGAGAAAACACAACAAAATTAACCTTAAACACATGAGAGAGTTGTTTGTTGATGGCTTCTAACAACTTCATTGGAGTAACTCCACCAGTTTTCCAATGGTGAGAACTACCCAATTTGGGCTGTTAAGATGAAGGCTTACTTGAAAGCCTTTGACTTTGGCAAGTTGTTAAAACATGTAAAGATCCTTAACATCTCCCTGAAAATCCCACCTTTAATCAAATCAAACACTACAATGAGGAAGTAGCAAAGAAGTTTAAAGCATTGTCATTATAACAATTGTTACATAGCCATAGTTTTCTAGCTACGACATACAAATTCATAGCTAATTCATTGCATTAACTACAAAAGCTAGCTTTTTGTAAGTAGTTATAATTTTCAAAAATTGTTTAGTCACAAAAATTAATCACTTGTAGCAAATATTTCAAATTTGTTATGATATTTCAATATTATGGCAATACTCATCATTTAGATATAACGTTCTAGCCATAATAAAAAAAACCATAGCTAATTTGTTGCCTTAGCTACAAAAGCTAACTCCTTATAACTATATATGATTTCCATAAAATGCCTAGGCATAAAAATTAATCACTTGTAGCAAATATTTCAAATTCATTATGATATTTCACTATTGTGGCAATACTCATCATTTAGCTATAATATTTTAGTCACAGTGAAAAACCTATACCTAATTAAACTAATTAGCCACAGTAAAAAAATCGTAACTATTTGAATTAATTAGTAGCAAAGAAAAAACCTTAGCTAATTAAATTAATTAGCCACAAATATTAAAAATATAATAACAATAGCAATGATATAATTATGGGATTTGTCATGTAAATTAATTAGTGACTAAAGTTAATATATAGCTACTATAGTTTTTAACTTATGATAAATTGATATTATTTAAATCTAATTTGTCCTGAATTATATTATGTGTAGCTATAGTTAATATCATATCTTCCATAGCTAAATGATTGCAAGGTTTATAACCACAAGTAAAAAATGAAAATGTGAGAAGATCACAAGCTCGTACCATATTAGATCTTTTAACTAAATTTTTTTAGATCTTTTAATTTAGTTTTTCTTCTTCTAATTGATTAAAAAATTTATTTAAAAAAAAGTTTCAGAACTATCAACAAGACTAAAGAAATGAACAAGGAACAAATATATAGATGCATGTTAGTCAATACTTTAAATTAATAAATCTAAAAATAAAATAAAACATAGAGCAATACAAATCCTATTTTGTCTTCTCATGAAGTTATCTTGTCAAATGTCATGTATGCATTAGTTAGCTTTTGTGTCAATATTTATGTCATACAACTAAGTTTTTATATTATTTCTAATAAAATGTATTGAAAGCATAATGTACTTATAAGCAAAAAAAATATTACATTTTCTAAATCTTTTCTTTTTATCTAACTTTAATATAGATACTTAGTTTAATTAACAACTTTCTTTTTAAGTTGATAAATAGTTGTAGTGAAATGGTATAAATACCAAATGGTAATAAATATTTTTCAAATTGGCAAAAACGTAGGTAAATTTAATGCAATTATAAATATTACTTTAAAAAAATATTTGATTTTTGTCACAAAATAATTTTATGAATAATATTTTTTAAAATATTATAAAGAATATTTTTACACACTATATAAGTATAATAAATTATTAAAATAGTAAATAAAATAAAGTAATATAAATATAATTTACCTACAGATTTGAATCCTAGATAAATTTAATATATCTACAAATATTATTCAAACCAATATTTTTGCCACTTATAAAATGGACCATCCACACTTGATAAATAATTAACTATAACAATGAATGCTCTTTCCCAAGTTAAACATTTTTTTTATTACAAAATCATTGACTCTTGGCATCCTTACCTATAAAATGTATTTTGATAAACTTTGGATAATACAATGCCTTGTTAGGCAAATCTTCAAAAGTCTTATTTGCATCACTCAAAAAAATGCATCAAAGCAAACCCCATAAAAACCCCACATGCAAATTGAGTCTCCAAAACTAAAAACCCTTCATTCCAATAAAGTTAAACATGTACTTTTATTTGCAAAAAATATTGATAATTAAGTACAAAATTGTTAAGTCATTTCAACCACCCAAAAACAACAATAAAACAAAAATAAGTTGAACATCTTAGCAAAAAACACAGTTGTTAATGATGTCATTTTCACAAGGATTATGGCTTGTGAAACAGCTAAAGAAGCTTGGGATAAGTTGCAAGAAGAGTTTCAAAGAAGTGAAAAGACAAAGTAGATGCAACTTCTCAACTTGAAAAGATATTTAGAACTTCTCAAGATGAAGGATTATGAAACAATTAAGCAATATATTGATAGAGTGATGAAAGTGGTGAACCATATACGATTGCTTGGTGAGAAGTTAGAGGAAAAAAGGATTGTTGAAAAGGTTTTGGTGAACTTGCCTGAGAGGTTTGAATCCAAGATCTCATCATTTGAAGATTCTTGGGACTTGAATAAGATTTCCTTAACTGAACTTGCAAACTTCTTGCAAGTAATAGAACAAATGAAGCTTTATAGGGAAGAAGAAGTCACTGAAAGTGCTTTAGTTGCAAGCCAAAGGAGCAAGTCACAGCCTTATGCCTCATCTTCATCATCAAAGAAGCAATTTACTGAAAGGAAGGAGAAAGAAAAAAAGAGCAGACTGGAGGAAAACCAAAATGAAGAAAGAGCAAGTTTCCACCTTGTCCTCATTGTCACAAGAGGAATCATAGTGAAAACTACTACTAGTACAGTTCTGGAGTTCAATGCAGAGCTTGTAAACAATTTGGACATGTTGATAAGGTGTGCAAAACAAACCAACAGCCTCAAACTCAACAAGCACAAGCAACTAAGTTTGTAGAGGTGCATGAAGAGAAATGGTTCATGGTAATTGAATAAGAAAAAAGTTATGAAACCTGCAACTATTCACAAGTTTAGCTAATTGACAATGGTTGTACAAATCACATGTCACTTGAGCAACACAAATTTAGAGGCTTGGATAGGAGTTATTCCTCACAAGTCAAAATTAGAGACGAAAAGCTACTAGAGATGAAAGGAAAAGGTGCAACAGTTGTGGAAACTCTCTCAGGTACAAAATTGATTGATGATGTTCTGTTTATGTCTGGAATTTTGCAAAATTTGATAAATGTGTGACAACCAATTGAAAAGGATTATGCTTTGCATTTTCACAAATACAGATGTGATATTTATTATTCATCTAGTTTTAAGCTTCTCTCAGTAAATATGGTGAAGAGGAGCTTCCTTATTGAATGGAAGCAAATTGAGACTAAGGCATTTACAAGCTTTTTTGATGAAACCATTCTCTAGCACAAAAGATTTGGTCACTTCAATTATTCCACTTTGAAACAAATGCAAAGCAAAGGTTTGGTGAATGAAATGCCTAAATGCCTACCATTTATGAGCATGATGGTGTTTGTGGAGTCTATCAAATGCGAAAAAAAAAACTAAGCTGCCATTTCCAGTAAATTAAGCTTGGACAACTACTAAAAAGCTTCAACTTGTTCATATTGATGTTTGTGGTCCAATGAAGACTCCCTCTTTGAATGGTAGCAAATATTATATGATCTTTATTAATGATTTAACTAGGTTTTACTGAGCAAAAATCTAGTGTGTTGGCTTCTTTTTTGAGATTCAAAGTTAAAGTTGAGAATCAATGTGCTCATTCAATCAAAACACTAAGGTCTGATAATGGCACTGAGTACACCTCACATTAGTTTGAAAGCTATCTTCATGAGGCTAGAATCCTTCATCAACTAACTGTCACCTACTCACCTCAATAGAATGGTGTGAGTGAGAGGAAGAACAGGTCAATTATGAACATGACAAGGTGTTTGATGTTTTAGAAAGGTCTTCCAAAGCAATTCTAGGCTAAAGCAACTAATACCTCAGTCTATCTGCTGAATAGACTTCTAACCAAGGTTATGAAAGGCAATACACCTTATAAATCCTGGTATAGTGTCAAGCCTGCTGTGAATCATCTTAAAGTGTTTGGTTGCATTTGTTACATCCATGTTCTAGAGGTGAAAAGAGATAAGCTAGATCCAAGTCTCAAGTTGGAATCTCTCTTGGTTACAACGCCAATAGAGTGTTGGAGTTCAAGACACAAAAGGTCATGATTAGCAGAGATTTGAAGTTTGATGAACTTGTAGCCTGGGATTGGGAAAAATCAGTTGTTACTCCTTCAAACAAAATTCAACATCAAGAATATTCACCCTAAGAATAAGCTGTTGAAGAACGAAGCCCAGAATTAGAAAATAAGGTTGGTGTGAGAGGCACCAAATCACTTAAAAAAATGTATAACATGCATAATTTTGTCATGGCAGAATCAACTAGCTTTGAAGAAGCATTCAAGGTTCCAGAATGAAGAGCAGCAATGGAAGATGAAATTGAAGCAATTAACAAAACTGGAACTTAGAAATTAGTGGAAAAACCTTATGGTGTATATGTAATTGGAGTTAAATGGGTTTTTAGATTGAAGTTAAACCCTAATGGCACCATGTACAAGCACAAGGCAAGGTTGGTTGTGAAGAGATACTTTCAACAACTTAGAGTGGATTTCGATGAGAAATTTGCACCTATGGCAAGGTTTGATACCATCAGGTTACTATTGTCACTTGCAGCGTACAAGGGATAGTTGGTGCGTCAATTAGATGTCAAATCAGTCTTTCTTAATGGTAATCTTGAAGAAAAAATTTATGTGAACCAACCTAAAGGTTTTGTGATAAAGAATAAAGAAAATAAAGTTTACTTATTGAAAAAAGCCTTATATGGTTTGAAGCAGGCACCTAAGATGAGTTCTTATTAAAACTTAGGTTGGCTAAAAGTTGTAATGAATCTACATTATATGTGAAGCAAGAGGATAAAGGTATCTTGGTTATTTCTTTATATGTTAATTACAAGAAGCAAGGTTAATCTCATTGATTATTTTAAAATTCAAAAGAAGAGGGTATTTGAAATGAATGACCTTGGCAAGATGACTTACTTCCTTAGCATGAAAATTCCTAAGGAATTTTCATCAACTAAAGGAAATATGCTTTGAAAATCTTAAAGAAGTTTGCCTTGAAGGATTGCAAACCAGCATCTACATTAGCAGTTCAAGGTGCTAAATTGAGCCAGAATGATAATTCAGGACCTGTTGATGCTACTATTTATAGGAGTTTAATTGGTTGTCTTTTATATTTAACAACAACTAGGCTTGACATAATGTATACTATAAGTGTGTTATCAAGGTTCATGCAATCTCCTAAGGAAATCATTTCCTGACAGTGAAGATAGTTCTGAGATATAAGAAAGACACAAGTGGTTATGGAATTCTCTATAGAAGCAGCACAATAATCAAGTTACTTGGGTTTGTTGATAGTGATTGGGTAGGCTCAGTTGATGACATAAAAAGCACTTTGCCTATTATTTTACTTTTGGCTAAGCTATGGTGTGTTGGAGCTCAAAAAAGCTAGAAACTGTTGTTCAATCCATAGTTGAAGCAGAATATATTGTTGTTGTAACTAGTGTGAACCAAGCTATTGGCTAAGGAAGTTGCTAATGGATTTAGATGAAGCTCAATCAAAACCTATTAAAGTTTTATGTGACAATAAATTTGTTGTTGTCATCTTCAAGAACCTAGTCTTTCATGGAAAGACAAAACATATTAAGGTGAAGTACCATTTCTTAAGAGAGGCAGAGAAAGAAGGTGAAGTTCAGCTCTTCCATTGCAATTCTGAAGTTCAGATAGCTGACATTCTAACAAAGAGACTTTAAAAAAGAAGATTTAAGAAGCTAAGGGAGATGCTTGGAGTCTATCCCAGCTCTGCAATCAAGGAGGAGTGAAGTTGCTACTTGTGTTTTGTAGCCCTATTTCATTATTGCTACATGGTGATTGCAAGGCTGAAATTTAAAGTTTTTTGTTTGTTTATTATTAAATAACTCTTATATATTTTAATCTTATGTAAAAGCTACTTTTTTACTCATTTGAGTTGTGTTCTCTCCTTCAATCATATCTATGTTGTTTGAAGTTAATTTTGCTATCAGAATCAAAGTCCATGATCCAAACTTATGAAGAAAAATTAGTGTGAACATAAATTTTTGCACTTAATATTGTAAAAAATTATGTTCAAATTAGATCATCAAACAATGACCAATAAGATGGCCAATTGACTATTGATCACATAGGTGCCTCATTTGTCATTTGTTTACTCTCTAATATAATTTATGGCCCAATGGTTAATCAACATGCCATTTAATTTCACTATAGAATCACAAGTTGCCCTTTAATTTATACCTTATGAGAAAATTGAACTTGGTTAAGAGTTAAGGCAATAGTTATGTGCCTTTCACATAGGTTTGATTTGTTTAAGACAAAATGAGCTTGGTTAAGATATAATTATAGTAAATAATAACATGAAATAGAATTTTTGAGTCTTTGATTAACATATATTGCTTCAAGTATTTATAAGATGACTGAGTTACTAGAATTAAAGATACGGTAGTTTCTAGTAAGTCATAATTTTCAACTTCTTTGTCTTTCTTTCTTAAAGACCCCACCAAACCATGTCAATTGAAGATAGCTTATGCATATGCACTAAACCTATCATTTTCAATAGAAGCCTTATTTTGGTTACTTGCACATGTAGTCATAATTAGAGCTGACTATGTATTATTTCATGTGCAATTGTATACAAAAATAAATTTAAGGTCAATTTCTATGTGAAAATGTGTATCCCGTAAGATAATATTGAAATTAATATGCAAGAATGACTAAGGGTTCCTAAGTCAGACTATATTGAATTTCGAACTGAATGACTGACAAAGAGCAAAATTACAATACAAGATATATATTGAGCTAATAGCTCAATGATACCACCGAGCTTGGGGCCTGCTGGTCAAGGCCTATAGCCTTGATGAGAGAGACTTAGATTCGAGTTCTTTCTAATGTTTCTCAATACTAATTCTTTAACGTGTTCTAACCATTAATTATCCTCTCCCCTCTAACAAATTAACCACTCTAACTATCTAACATGTTGTAGCCACTTTATAAATAAAAAAAAAAAACTTATCTCATGATGTATGAAATTAGAAATGCAAATGCTAACTATTGGGTTTTGTAAAACAAATGCAGTGAAAAAATAAAAAATTTCTACAAAGTATCTCACAAAGAATCCATGTGATTCAATTAACTCAAAAGGAAAGGATGTGAATCTTGTCAGTTCAGACATGAGATCGTAGATCTATTAAAAGGATAAGAAAGGATTTACACCGATAACACCTTACCTTGAGCTTGAAGTCGGATTAAGGCTTCACCAAAGGATGATCGCCTTTTCTAGGTATCCACACGAACGGGCTACTTCCAAAATGTAGGTGTGCTAGCATTAGGGTTTTTCTCTCTAAACATTTTGTGTTTTTTAAAGGAAAACGTGAATACACTTTTTTCATACAGAAAACCCTAAAAACATATATATATATATATATATATATATATCTTAATCGTTAAAAGATATAGATAATATCCTATTTCATTTTAACCTTCTCGAAACGAAAAAGATATCTAATAATTTATATAATATCTCTAATTATCTTAATTATAAATAGAGAGTAGTAAAAATCTAATTTCATTTTAGGCCTATTTTATGTGTGCAACCCTATAGGTTTACATGATATTGGCAGTGGGTCAAAACTTATTTCTAATCCATAAGTCATACTCTAGCAATACATTATGACTACCTAAATTATATGAAGGTCAATAATCCGACCTAATATATTTCACAAATAGCATTATAATCCTTTTGTCACATTATATCTCAATTGAACATAAGACATGAATTATGTCATCATTATATAGTTCAATTCTTTCTTAATCTCTAAGTAGACTAATGTAAAATGACATTGATAACCTTTATCAATTCATTACGGCATGGTCATGCAGTCTCTTTAGTCTAACTTATCGAGGGGCCCAAAAATATATTTCTCATAAATATATGAGGGATAAATTTCTTCTTAATCACTCATATTCCTCTATATGATTTACTCCATGTCCAATATTAGTTTATATGATCATCCGATTAAAGATAATGTTGGACTATATCAAAACATAAAGTTCATCATATTAGAATCTATGGTGATTTTCAGGTCGGAGGATTAAGTTAATATTATTGCATGAGAATCACTTATGACTATTAATCCACGTAGTGTTCTCATAGCAAGTCGGTCCACTACAATATTTCTTAAACATGTATCTATGTGTTTGACTTAATATCACATATTCAAGACTAGCAAAACATTATCGTCAATCAAAACACATATTAGCCTTTTTCATTATTATCCCAACAATAATGACCAAGTAGGGACAATTTATAATAGAATTCTTTACACCTAAAGGTTTTACTATCAAGTCTCATACTTGATTACATTAGTTAGAATTGACTATCTATGGAATTTATCATTTAGCCATAAATAAAAGAGATATTTAATAAAATTGCAACTATGACATTATTAAGAAAATATCCATTACAAGCATTAGCATAGGGCACATAACTAACACTAACATTCCTATATTAAGTTCCTTGTTGTTGAGTATAAGCTACATAATAGCTCTCAAATAGTTATTTCCCTCTTTATAAACTCTCCTGCCCACCAAGAAAATAAAACTCAAAATCTATATATTCAAAACCTTCACCACTATGTAGTCTTTTTTGACTTTTTGTACTGAAAGATCAAATTTTTTTATCCTCATTTCACATAGAGAACTGGTTATCTCATTTCTCGTTGACTCCACCTACCTCTCATGCTCACTATAGTAAAAAATTATTATATCTAGCAATGTAATTGACCTTCTGCAACAACACTGCAATTAAAGTTTAATAACAATCTTAATCGTTACTTCCACACATATAAATACCACATGGCATTCACCTATACACAATCAATCTAATAGTAATGGAACTTTCAAATATAGATTTAGCAATCCTTTGACCCTTATTCATTTTCATCTCATTTTTTTTTCTATAACCATGTTATGCTTGTAGCTGCCTATTTGTCTCAGTTTAGTAGGGAATTCAACTGATCAACTTACACTTTTGGAGCTCAAAGCCAATGGTATTTTAAGCTCATGGAATGATTAGCTTCACTTCTGCTCATGGGAAGAAGTTACTTGTAGCCCAAAGCTTCAAATGGTTTTATATGTAAACTTACTTGGCCAGAGCTTGTCAGGAACTATATCTCATTCTGTAAGGAATCTTACCTTTTTAAGGTTCCTTGACCTTCATAACAACAATTTGCATAGTGAAATTCCCAAAGAAGTTGGACACCTTTTTCGATTACAACATCTCAACTAGTAGAACAATGCACTAATAGGAGAACTTCTAAATAACATCAACTTGGGTTTGGTAAGAAATAAGTTATATGGGAAAATTCTCGATGTGCTAGGCTCTTTGAAAAGCTTGTGATTCTTTGGCTTCGGGGAAACAAATTCATAGGAGAAATCCCACATTCCCTTAGAAATCCTTTATCACTCGAATCTCAAATATCTTACTATGTTAGATAATCATCTAGTTGGAAATATACCAAGTGAATTAGGAAGATTGAAAAGCTTAACTTTCTTAGTAATGGGACTCAATAATCTGACTGGTATAATCCTTTCTGGTATTTTCAATATCTCAAGCCTTATTGTATTTTTTGTTGCAAAAAATCAATCGATCGACACTATTCTTGAAAATATAGGCCTTACTCTTCCTAATCTGCAAACTTTAACTTGACATTAACCGATCCCATGGAATTATTCCAGCTTCCTTGACCAATGCTTCTCAGCTCAAAATATTTGACGTCTCTGACAACAGATTCACAAGATAAGTTCTTATTAATCTAGGACATTTAAACAGTGTTAAATAGATTAATTTGGAATACAATTTCTTAGGTGAAAACATAAGTTAGGATTTGAGTTGTATAACATCTTTGTCAAACTAATACAATGTACAAATGTTATTCTTTGATGGAAATAATCTCGATTATTCTATCAACCAAACTTGAGCAATTAGGCATGGAATACAACTAAATATCTAGAACACTTTCTGTACAGGTTAGGAATCTTATGAATTTATGTGCATTAACCATGCAAAGAAACCTTGTTTTTGGTCTCATTCCCATTTCTTTTAGGAAGATTAGAAAGTTGCAAGTACTAAATTTAGAAAGAAACCAATTGTTTGGAGAAATCCCAACATCCCTTAATAACCTAACCTTGTTATCTTTCCTTTCTTTATAGGGAAACAAGCTAGAAGGTTCAAGTATAGGGAACTTTCAAAATCTATATTCTATGGATATTGCAGAAAATAACCTGACTGGTCATATACCCTAGCTTATCATCAGTTTGTCCTCTATATCAACCATTCTCAATCTACCACATAACTCATTCATAGGACCTTTACCTACAGAAGTTGGCAACCTGAAAAACATTAATGCATTTGATGTGTCAAACAATAAATTATCTAGGGAAATTCCTCTGATAATTAGTGATTGTCTAATCGTATAAACTCTTAATATGCAAAGCAATTTCTTCCAAGGACCAATTCCCTTATCTCTTGCTTCCTTGAGAGGCCTTAAGTACTTAGACCTGCCAAAAAACAACTTGTCAGGAAACATTCCAAAAAAGCTAGAAAAGCTTGTCTTTTTGCAATATTTTAATCTATCCTTCAACAATCTTGATGGTGAAGTACCTAAAAAAGGAGTACTTAGTAACATAAGTGCATTTTCACTTGGTGGAAATAATAAACTTTATGAGGGTATCCCTGAACTATGATTGCTAGCATGCAAGTTGAAGAAACATAAACATTCTTCTATTGTCATAATCATTCCCATAGTTATCAGTACAATTATGCTTTTTCATGACAACATTTTTCTACATATTATATTAGCGAAATCTAGGCAAGAATCCTTTTTTTAAATAATCTACAAAAGATGGTCTTCCTCGAACTTCATACAAGGAACTCTTGCAAGCAATTGAAGGATTCTCTTTAAGCAACTTAATTGGACAAGGAAGTTTTGGCTCAATATATAGAGGAAGTCTTGATGAAGAGGGAGGAAAACTAATTGTTGTAAATGTATTCAATCTTTAACAACATAGAGCATCCAAGAGCTTCAAAGCTGAGCGCACAACATTGAGAAACATAAGACATCGAAATATTGTCAAAATATTGACAGACTACTCTAGCATTGATTATAAGGGGAATGATTTCAAATTGCTAGTATTTGATTTCATGGAAAATGGGAATTTAGATATGTGGTTGCATCCATAACCAAATGTCAACTTCTAGTATAAGTTTCTAAACCTTATTCGGAGACTCTAAATAGCAATCGAAGTTTCATTTGCACTGAATTATCTTCATGACCATTTTGAATCTCCAATCATTCATAATGACTTAAAACCAAGCAATATTCTTCTTGACAAAGACATGAATGCTCATTTTGGTGATTTTGGATTAGCAAGGCTCTTTTATAAAACCATCAATAATTCTTCTTAAGGCCAAACTAGCACAATTAGGATGAAGGGAACAATTGCTACATGGCTACAGGTAGAATTTTGCTTTCTTATCTATCAAAAAAAGAATTATTGGTTACAGTTTCATAGGCACAAGAGAATTCAGGTATTCTAATTACTACTATAATAAGATTGAATTTCATATGTATGGTAGAGTATGGAATAGGCAGTCAGGCAACTATACAAGGAGACATGTACAGGTTTAGAATCATTTTGCTGGAGATGTTCATTAGGAGGAGCCCGACCGACGAAATGTTTACAGGTGGTTTAAATCTCCATAGCTTCGTTGAAGCTAAGCTTCTAAGACAAGTCATGGATGTTATGGATTCCATACTTTTAATGACAGAAGATTATGAAGATGAATCTGATGATGATCGAATAGGCATTTAAGAAGATGATGTTGAAGTTGAAAAATTAAGGCTTGAAGGAGACAACACGGAAAGATGCATTACATCAGTTCTTGGAATTGGAGTTGCATGGTCAACAGAATCACCAGGGGATCGGATGAACGTAAGTGATGTCACAAAAGAACTAAGTGCTATAAGAGATGCTTTCCTTTGTATGGAAACTCCAAGAAACCAACAGACCACTAGAAGGAATGAAAAAAGTTATGTTTAGATATTTATTTATAACCCAAAAACTAATCTTGTGGGATTGACTTGCAAAAGCAAAGGCTATGGATATGATCATCCATCAAATTTATGGTATTTAATTGTCATCAGCAAATAAGTAATGAATATGATATATATGTAAGCATTTGAGTGTAATAAATGATTGATATGCTCTTCTTTCTCCATTTATGTCACCAAAATCTAATGGCTAGTCTTTTGATGCATGATATTTTTATTGATGTCCTCCCAAGGATGTGTGTGCCCTAAGCCTGGGCTTATCATTCTTTATAACCATAAAGAAAATCGAAAACCAATTATATATATATATATATATATATATA
>CATIWR010321589.1:0-54202 GCA_949677035.1 Omphalea diandra | reverse complement strand
TTTCACTTTGATTGATTAAATGCCAAACTTAGAAGTTTCATCTTAAGCATTCATTCATGTTATACTCCAGCTTCACATTTTTGTATTATTTTTCACTTAGGATCAATCTATGTTGTCAAAATCAAAAAGGGGGAGATTGTTGGACTAGGGTGGTTAACCCTAAGTCTTGGACCTCTTTTGATCTTGACAAAGGGGATTGATCAATTTTAATGTTTCAAATTAAGTATTGTTTTACAGTTTTTAGTTAGTCTTTACATTGGAAGTTGGAGGGAGTTAAAAAATCTCTAAAGTAAGTTAGTGCCTCTTAATTCGCGATTGCAAACTAGACCAAGACAGGTTAACAAATTGGACAGACGTATTTGCAGGCCACTTCTCTGCTAAGACCAATTCAAAGAAAGGAAAGCCAAAGTCACAGACAAATTCGCGGTGTGAGTCTTGCTTCAGTTGCGATCGCGAATTTTGAAGTAACTCGAGAGGGAATCAAGTCTACAACCATAGCTTGACAAGTGTCTCAGGTAATCGTTGAAAGATAAAAAATCATGATGGGAACTTGTTGGTAGCAACCGCGAGTTATGAAGAAGAAGATGAACATTTTTAGCAGACGAATTTGCATCCTTAGTCACAGCTTATACAAGAAAAATCATGATCGCTGCTTTTAAGAGCAGGTGAAAGACAACGGCTATATTTTCCTAGTGAACTAATGAGAAGCTACCACGTGGACTAGTCATTAGACACAAACAGAGTTTTGCGTATGCAACTTGGATTTCGCGATCGCTAACGAGTAGTAGCGACCGTGAATTGAGACTGTTAAGCATTTAATGAGAAAATCTATCTAGTACACTTTAAAGATTTTGCACCAATTTTATTGCAATGTCTCTTTGGTGGGTAGAGGCTAAAAATACCTCACCAAATAGATGTAAATGCTAGAAAATTGATAACTTTGTAACCAAACTCTTACAATTTTGCTGCTCAATCTTTTCTATTCTTTAAGTCATTGTTGGGTGTGAGCATAAACACCAATTGTAATAGGTTGTAATGTGAGCCTCAAAACACTAAGAGAGGTTATTGTGTGAGCCTATAAAAACACAAGTGTGAAGGTTATTGTGTGAGCCTCAAAATATAAGAGTATAGGTTGTTGTGTGAGCCTTCAAAACACAAGTGTAAAAGTTTGGTGTAAGCTTGAAAACACCTTTGAAAGATAGTGGAACACTTAATTTCTAAGAATTGGGGAGTGGACGTAGGGTCGTTTATACCCAAACCACTATAAATCTTGTGTTTTTTTTTTTTTTTACTCATTTCTCTTCTCCTTTTCTTGTTTTAATTTTTATACACCAATTCAACGCTCCCTTCTTGGTGCCTAGGGCCAACAGTTGGCTTTCTTGAAATTCTTAGCAACGATTGTTTGGATCGACCTATATTCATAATTTGATTTAGAAATAGGCATTATCAGCTGCTAATAATTATTAAAGATTAAATAAATGTACATAAACTCCACATTCTAATTTAGAAGAATTTTCAACTAGCATTATCCAAGGGCCCATGCTTGTTGTCCTATCAATGATTGATAAATTTACTTCCATTTACCTTATGACTTCATGAATTTCAAAACTTTTGCACTTTCTCTAAAGATTTATCTATAAAACTTTTTCAACTAGAATTGTTTGAGTGTTCTGCTTATTATCCTATTAATAATCATTAAGATGATATTCATGCCTATTATTAACTTTATGTTGGTTACTTTCAATTGGTATTGGACAATTTTTCACAAGCATTGGTACTATCCATGATCATTGAATATTTTTCATGGTCATTGCGATGCAGTCCATTTTATATAGAAGAGTTAACCACTTCTAGAGAACTTTTTCAATTAGTTATTTTCATTCTCTAATTAACATTAAGCACTTCAATGGTCATTCGACATCTTCCCATAGTCATTGACAACCTATTACTTTATTTTTCTAAGTTTTGCTTTAAATCTAAGCTTTAATCTGATTTGTAACTCCCCTGATCATCCACAATTGATATGAATAGATGTTATTACTATGGATTTGAGCTTCCTAGGATATGAAGAGTATGCCTTGAGCTTTATTCATTTTGAACTTTAATATTTTATGATATTGAGGGTCCTATATGAAATATTTGAAACATTGGCACACAAGTTAGTTTTTTAACCCTTGTTTATATTTATCAAAATAAGTATTGGAATCCTAACTATAACAAAGGTTCATGGTAATAGTGTATAGGCTAGTGCGAGTCTGGCCAAAATTTTAAAAATTGTCAAAATAGGTTAGAATCGTAGAATTAAGTGCAATTTTAGCCTAATCCAGGTCTTGATCAAAATTAATGATAGTGTATAGGCTAGAATGGCAAATTATATAAACATAAAAAGCATTCCAATTAGAATTTTAGTATTTTAAACATAAATTTCACCCAAAATTACCTAAATTTCACAAAAAAAATACATTATAAATAAATTAAGTTGGAAAAATTGCACTCAATTTCATGTTTCTAGTGTATTCTAACAAATTTTGAAGTTTTAGCTAGAATAGCACTAACACACAAAGGTTGGATTTAAATTACTATTAGGCCTATAACAAAATAGGAGATAGTTTAAGATATGCTTTACTGTCTGATTATATAGAATGCTCAAGTGAAATAAATTTATAATTTAGTTCCATTACTTTTAATATGGGCTTATCTTTGGGTTTGAAATTACATTATTCTTAATTGGTTATGGATTTCACTTTTTAGGCAAGAAGGTTGATTAGTATGATGCCTCTACATCTTATGATAATGACATTAGGCATATGGATTATACCACTGAGATAAAGGATATGATAATGATCTAGGTTCTAGTAGCTATAGTATATGCTTATGTCTTAGTTAGTATATGTTTATGTCTTAGTTTTTCAAATGCTTTACTCAAAGATTGGCTTAGAAATGAGTAATGTCTCAACCTTTCTTCATCTGAAATACTCATCTTTTGCTCCTTATTTTGTTCCTTTCCTTTTTTTTTTTTTTTTTTTATGTATGCATCCCATTAACTCTTCATCTTTTAGAAATATGACACTTTGATGGTATGGTAGTAGAATTCCTTTTTTATTTAATTTTTTATAATTAGAATCAATTTATTAAGATGACCTATCTCTACTTTGTTATTTGCCTAAGTAAATTAGGTTCTAAATTTTGTATTTTAGGTAAATGTAGTAATCTATATCATAATTCAAAATCTAGTAATATTCACAAAATGTATCAGGATTAAAGTCACAAAGAAGTTATTTTGGTAAAGGTTTAGGTTCACGAGGATATAATAAGGATTTCAGTCTTAGGCCTCCAAATATTTTTCACAAAAGGGAAAAAGCTCTTTCAAATTAGGTTTCCTTAGGAGTTTTAAACATAGGCTTTTAACTTTTCTTAAACTACTACTCACCTCTTTACCCTCAATAATTGCCTTTACTTTGCTTTTAATTAGGCCTTCCATCAAAACTTGCTTTTCCAATTCTTTCAAATTACAGTCCAAGTACTATTATACAACTCATTCTATTTCAACTTTTAATAGTTCTTCAAATTTTTATTAATCTAGTTTCTTCTAATTTGCCTCTTTCAAACTAATGTGGCTTCAAAATAGGAATTAGTTAGGATGATGCACAGGTGTTGTGCACGTGAGAGGTAATAATGAAATAATTAAAAATAAGGTAATCATAAATAAAAACAATTCAACCATCTAACTTTATACCATCAACACGTAGCTGTAAAAGGTCTAGCAAGGATAATAAGCCAACCTGCCCATTAATAGGGAATGGTTAGTTTTATATATGTTCTCAAATGAATTGAAAACTCTAGGTCTATCTTTTTTTTATTCTTTTCTTTTTGTTTTGATTTTTCCTTTTTTTCTTTTTATTTTCATTTTTATCTTAATTTTTTTTTCTTTTTTTCTTTTTTAATCACATTCTTTAGTTTTATAAGTTATATTTATGACATGGATTTTTTCTATAAATTTCAAAAGTCAAGCAATATATAAATTATGATTTGTAAGCTTTTTGGTATACCAGTTAAAAAAAATATATAATTTCTACATGGATTTTGGTCTTAGGCATTTTTTTTTCCTATATATGATAGTATGAGATTCAAGAGTGGCAACACCAACATCATTCTCCAAGGAAACAAATAAAGCCTAAGAATCTCATGTACAGTAAGATTAATTAAACATGACATATTATGCTCGTAATGAAGGTTGTAAAAGTAAGAAATAATTACCAAGGGTAAAATATTACATAAAACATTATTATATGAATTCAACTTCCCTCTTCTTAATTAGAGTCATCATTTTGAATAAAGGTCTTAAGTCCTACCCATTAGTGGAATATGTTTTTCAACCTTGCGACTATGACATTACATTATAGGGCTAGTATGCGTGTAGGACTAACATTAGGGACTAGCCTAGAGAACATAGAGTCACCATCTAATAAATCAAAAAATAAATTTAAAAGCAATAGTTAGATCCCTATACAGAGTATCCAGTAACTTCAATGCCACTTCAAAGTTAAGATTGAAAATTGGGTATACCTTATGGAAGGTGTTAGGCACTCAAGTCACTAGGATATTGGTTTTCTTTATGTGCAAGTGTTTTAAGTTTAATCTTACAGGCCTTTCATTGTAATCTCAAGTTATTAAAGAAGTTTGGGAGGTTTCCCACTTGACTAAAGACCTCACATATGAAGTTTAACAAAGGAAAATCCATCATACTAAAGCATGGAACTAAATTTTGAAAAGAACTTAAGGAAAAAGTAGCCAATGATAGTGGGTTATTGCGCTAATGATTGTTGTAAACAAACAATGACTATTGAATAGCACTAAGGATAGTTGGAAAAGCCTAAAAAAATAGCTAACTCTTTTGTATGCCCCAACGATAGTAAACAAAGTACCAATGTCCGTGGGTATAAGAAATAATGATTGTGGCAAAAAAAATGACAAATAAAGCTTATCTAGTAGATGTGTCTTCAACAATTGCTAAGAAGAAATTGACGAGTGTTGACATCATAATGAGTCATGGAAATTTCCTAATGACCATTGAGAAATCTTGGTAGATGATATTGAAAAATTCTTATATAGTGCACAAAAAGGATTGGATATTACACAAGTCATAACAAGCATTAAAGAAGTCCCAAATGACTGTTGAAGAAATAATGCTCATGGAACTCCAACCATGATAATGGAACAAATCTTTTGTATGAGGTTATGGAGTCTATGTAAATGGATATTGTTCAATGAATGTTGTAAGAACTCAATAGGTGTGGAATGTTTCTCATGAGCATTAGACTGTCCCAATAATATTAATAAGGAAGTTATTATAGTACTTTATAACCATTGAAGCAAGACCTTAAGATCATTGTTCATTCAATGAATGTGGCCAACATTCCAATGTGCATTGATGGGCTTTACAATGGTTATAGTGATAGGTTTGACTAATTTTTGAATGTATATACTAGCTAGTTTTACGCATTTGCTATATAAGTGCTAGAATTCAAAAAGAAGAAAGAACATATGATATACATCAAATAGAGACATTTTATTGAGAAATCGAAACACTAAAAAGCAATCAAAAAGTGACCAAGAGTATAATTATTTGAACCAAGCATTGTTCAAGAGCTTTTTTGAGTAATCATTTGAAGAAGAAGAATATATGCAAAACTAATTTAGCAATCTCATTCTTAATCTTGAGTCAAGTTTATTGGTTAGATTCTTATCTTTTTTAATTTTGAAAGTGCTTGAATTTTTTTTAGATTATTTCCTTGTGCATTACTTGTAATCTTTGTGAGAATATACCCTTATGGTTAGGATGCCATTTAAACCAAATTCTTGAGAAAAGTATAAGAAGGACCTATAAATAATCATGGGTAGGCATGAATAGTGCTTGAAAACTATTTGGTAAAGGCTTTTGGGTAATTCCTAGTAAATTCATTTTAGTGTAAAGGTTTGAATAGCATCTGCAAGTGATTTTATAGTGAAACTCTTTAGTGTAATCTAGATGAGAGATATGAGTCAGGTTTATATTGAACCTCTATAAAATTCTAGTTGTGATTGTTGCTTATTGATTTTTAATCTTATATTTTTTTTTAACTTATAATTACTCTATCCACCCCCCATCTAGAATATCTTGAAATAACAATTGGAATAAGTTTACTCCATAAAATAACTCATTAATTCAATTAATAAGTATAATCACTAATTTTGATATTCACATTTACAAACTATTAATCTAATTACACTCGTAATTTTATTACTTAGTGCACTTCTAAATTATGGTACTGTCACATAAATATTCTTACTTTACACATCTCACAATTTAAAACTTTACCATATAATTAAAGTCGCATTAAATTTACATTATACAAATTTAAAGAAATAAAATTCTCCTTAAATATAGCTACAAGTCAAAATTCAAAATTAATTCAAATTTCAAATCAAGAACAACTTTCTAGTTTATTATTTAATTTATTTTTTTTTGTTGTATTAAATAGATAAAAGATGCATTATTGAACTAGTATAAACTATTGAGGATCATTAAATAAAAAAGTATGCATGAATTAGAGAAATTTAAAATTTTATTAGGCAAAATTAGTTGATATGATGTCTTGCTTGTAGTTAATTTAGTAAATAAAAGATTGAAAATAGAGATATGTATATTGAAATTATTATAGATCAATTAAAAATATTTGTTTTATTTTTAAGATTATGAGAAAAATAAGGTAATTTTTGTTGTGATTTTAGCTAAAGAGTTTGTAAATGAGAAGGAAATTGAATATAAACTAGTTACAAAATTCGCACATTACACAATATGATTATAATAATAAATTTAATATTTATTTAATAAATAAATTAATTAATTGAATAATTAATTATTATTTTGTAAAAGCTATAGTCAAGAAAATAAAATAATAATTTTAAAATTTTCAAAATTTAAAATTATGTATGAAAGTAGTTGTAACAAAGATTGTCTATTAATTTATGCATACCTTCAATCTTATATGACACAGTTTTAAAATAAATTATTAAATTTGAACAAAATAATTCCTAAAAATCAATCAAAGAAATATTATTAAGTATTTTATAATAAAAAATAAAATAATAGATAATTATAAATTATATATACACATGTGAGACAGTTATAATAAAATATTATCTATTGATTTATATCTTCAATTTTGTGTGGCATAATATTGAAAGAAAATTTATTAAACTTGAATGAATTAATTCCTAACAATCTATTATAATGCTACTAGCCATTATATACTTAAAATTTTAAATAATCAATAAATAAATTTAAATCTTGAGTTTTATTTAGAATTTTTTATTTCTTACGTTTTTCTAATTTTAAATTTAGAAGTTATTTAAAATTTTTACATTTTAAGTTATTCTAATTTTATATTCACAAATTTTTAATGATCTTTGCTTACTATTTATAATTTTTATTTATAATTTTTTGTTTAGAATTTGTTATATGGTGGTTACTCTTTCTAATTTCGTATTTAGATTTTTTTTTTGAAAGTGATATATTTTTGTATTATATACAATTATTTGATAAATGACAAATAATAATTTAAAACTAATTATAAGATTGGAATTAATATATATTAATTCTATGAGAAACATATGATTCATGGGAAAAATAATTTGGTGAAAATAATAACAGTGATAAAATAAAAATCTGTTGAGCAATTATTTCAAAATTAATTTTTTATATAATTGACTAAATTATTTTTTCACTTAGAATTAAATTTAAACAATTTCAATTGTATGAATATATTTTTGATATTCTATTAAATTTTAAAAAATTAAATTATTGGACAAAAATATTTTGAAAAATCAATATTTAAATATCAAATATATTCTAAAATATGATGGTTTTTTTTTTTTTTTTAACATTGATGGTTTAAATTTGTTTTTAGAATTAAAAGTATCAAGAGAAGTTTTACAAAAGAAAATAACAACTTAATTGAAATACTTGATTATATAAAAAGGGTAGTTTTTATAAAGGGATAATTATTATAAACCCCTTGATGTTTGATATATTTAATTAAGTCATCTCTCAAATTTCAAATTTATACTATAAACCTCTTCACTATTGTTTCGTTATATTGAATACTTCTTTCGTTATTAAAAATGAGTATATACCGCTAGTCAAAGAGAATTTAGTCAAAATGAACTTTGTATTTTATTTTAATGATAAAAATATTTGTTGTGAGATATTAGGACAATTAATCCTTTTCATCCTAACACCTTCTCTGACCTCACCCTATAATTTCTTCTCAAAATTAAAAGAAAAAAAATAAAAATCTTGTATTCAAGAGAAGTACAAAGGTGAGGGATGATGAGAGCCTATGCAGCAAGGGGTTGTTGCTCTCATATCATCGATGGAAGATTCTAGAAGATTAGAGACCTTGCGATGGAGAAGACGTGGCAGATCTAAATTGGTATGCCAATATAAAAAAAAAATCTGAGAGTTCAAATGCAAGTCATGAAGGAGGCACTTGGCTAAGCTTCAAAGCGTGCTAACCAATCTCAAGGAAATCAGCTTGATAATCATGAATTTTTAGAACTTGTGAAGTGTGGCTCTACAACGGAGGATTTGGGTACAGGGCATGCCGAAGCTACACATGTCCATGGTTTGGTTTCTTAAGATATTTATTTATGTGCATACTATGTTATACTAGAATTATTAACACCAAGTCTTGTACTAAAAACATATTAATGACCACTAAGGTGAAAGACAATAAGGCCACAAAGTCATGGACTTGCATGTTATATTTTAAGTATATATCAATGATACAATTCTCTCTTTCTTTGGTAATTTTAAGTAGATATCAATGTTTTTTTGGTTATTTTTGTGTTATTATTATTGGGTTAACAACATCGTACTTATGGAGATGAATTAAAAGTTGTCTTGTGACATTATGTGGTCTACTATGAGGTATTGGTTCAATCTAGTCTTCTTGAGTGAGGGAAGTTAGCTCCATTGAATTGCCTGTAAAACAAATATGATTATAGAGGGATCTAGTTATTGACTAAAAACCCCCTTCAATGCTTAAGTTAATAAGGTTTGGTTGGGAGTAAATGTAAGTGGTTGTAAAGTAGTTAATAAGAGATACTTGTAACCTTTTATTATTGATGCCTTGTTTTCCTATTTAGGGAGGGTTCCGATCACTTTCAACTCAGACAGCATAGTTTCCTAATGAGGAAATGTGTGATTCTCATAGACTGTAGGCAGGGTGTGCTACAAGCAACGTGACATGGACTATAGACAGAGTGATGTTTCATGAATCGAGCCAAGCAAGCTGACAAGCTTTATGTTAGGGAAATGTAAATTTCTCCTTTTTGCCTAGCTAACATGGTTTCCTTTTGAGGAAATGCACATTCCCCATGAACCGTAGGGAAAGCGCCCTATTGTGGCTAAGCTGGTAAGCCAATGATTCTCTTATGGGTCGAGCTGATCTTGTGGGTTCACTTATTTGGCCCAGTTGAGCTCTATGTGTCCTTAGGCTTAGCTCAACATCATTTAGGTAGTATCATATGTCCCCCTTCTGTCTGAGTTTATTTATGCCTTAGTTAAGTGATGGTTTGATGGCTAAAGAGATATGCCCGAGCTGAAATGTTATATTATTGAGTCGATTTGAGCTGCTAAACATTTGAGGGGGAATTTCAAATTTCAAATTTGGGGAAATTGGAAGGTTTTGTCAAAGATGTCACCACACGACACTTGATTAAGCTGCCTTGGTTGTGTTTATTGATTGATGTGATGTGATCTGTCTGACAAGAGAGATTGTTTGTTTGGCATTGTCATTTTGTGCACCCTATTTTTAGGGTTATAAATATACTTTTTCCTTTATTCTCCATTTTCACTTCTTTTTTCCCTTTTGCTTCTATAGCAATTGCTTTGGTTCCCTATGTTTTTCCAATTGTCTGAATTGTGTTGTTTCTACTTTTTTGCCCTAGAGGTTTGCCATTTTTTACTTTTATAAGGTAAGACTTTTGTTTTAGGATCATTTTAGGTGCTCACTTTCTTTCTTTCCTTCTTGTATTCTTTTTATTCTTTTTGTTTTTTACAATAATGGACCTTCAAGATAAGACTTCAATTTTTGATTTCGTCAAAGACTTGACACTATCTGGGCTTTATGAGATGTACAATGTAGGGAGTGTGAGGAGTTTTAGTGCCAGAGGAGTCGAGGAGTGAGTGACACAGGATAGGAAAGGGGTCAAGTACTAATGGTCGAGGCTGATGATGAAGATATTGTGAACACTAGGCTATAGAGGCACTTGTTCAGTCAATCCCAATCAGGGTGTAGAAATCTAACATTTGGCCCATCTAGATTTTAAATGTGTTGTCTCAATGAGACTTATTGAGAATTCATTGGCAATATAGGGTACTGGGTAATTTCAAATTAATTGTGCCTGGGCCTAACATGAGGGTTTTCACATCTCTTACACCAAACCAGTTTATGTTGTACAAAGATGACCTTAAGGTAGGACTTTGACTGCCTATATCGCACCCTCTACAGTAGGTCTTCACCCTTTACAACATTACTTCTCAGTTAAACCCTAATGCACTTTAGATATCAGTAGGGATGTACTTGCTAGCCGAGGAGAAGCGGTTGGCCTTCACTCCTAGCATGTTTAGGCATACATATTCTTTATTTGGCCATGCAAGAATGGATCATTGTTATGGTTCCTCTCAGCTTAGGACATTGATTTTTACCAACTACCCAGTTTCTATCAAATATTAGAAGGACAAATATTTTGTTATCTCGTGTAAGGATGTTGTGGCTTTGCCTTCATAGTAGACAAAGAAAGAGGAGTGGAATACTAACATTGAGGTGTACGAGTAAGAGGTGGTTGCAGTGGAAAAGATCCAGGGAAAGGATATGATAAACTTGACTGGGGTAATAAACAGACATTGCTCGATTATTGAGTTAAATGGTAAGGGAATTTATTAATTATTGATTGTGTTTACTAATAGTAATAATACCTTTTTGTTTTATAGAGATGGATATTAAGGCTAATTGTTAAAAAGATGGCCCATCAAAAGTCGAATAGGGTTGAAGGAAACAAAAAGAAGAGGGGTCGGGTAAAGAAGATGGTCAATCAAAGGCGAGTGGTAGAAGAGGTAGTGGCAAAGGAGTCAGCTCACAAAACTCCTGATCCTATTCTTGATGCCTTTAATTAGGCCAGTAGATGGGTAAGTCCAAATCCTCTATAAAGAGGCCTTAGCAAGATGTGGTGTATGTTAACGTAGATGAGGAATCTTTGATCGTGCCCAATAGGTTGAATCGCTACCTCGACCCTTGACCTTTCTTGAAAAATAAATATAAGGGCATGTTGTCCTATGTCACTATCACCAAGGCTATAACATGGTTGTGTGTGTTCCCTAAAGAGGAAAAACGATTCAAGCACTGACTAATAGGCAACTCGTTACCTGGATGGAAATGCACTCTTTTAAGGTATGGGTTATTCTTTTACTTACATTATTCTTGTGTGTCTTAAAATATCTTTTTTATAGTTATAAGCAATAATAGTTAGGGCTGTTTTAGATCAACAACTAAGAGCTTTTGATAAGGAGTCCAAGAACTTCTCTGAGCTGAAGGACTGACTTGTGAAATGAGAGGATTTGGGAAATTTTATGAAGAAGGATAAGGGCATGATGAAGCAGGTAGAGTTTACCTATACCAATGAGGCCCTGACTATTGAGGGGGTAAAGGTGGTTGAGCCATAGGTTCAAGTAGCAAAACTAGGGAAGGCCTCTACTAAGGCTATTGAGCTAGAGCAGGAGGTGCAGTTTTAAAAAAGGAAAAAGGTAGAGGCTTAGGGCTAAGTATTCAGAGAAGTGGCTAGGATTTGCCTTAATTATCTATAATTCTCTTATTTGCAAGGAGCTTGTGAAGGCATTTCCATGCCAAAACTTTAATTTTGTAAGTGATATCTACCTAGCCGTTACCATTATCGAGCATGAGAAGAAGGATAAAGAGGAGGGAAAAGAGAGGGAATGGGATGATAGGGGTG
Organism: Omphalea diandra; assembly: GCA_949677035.1. Classification (NCBI taxonomy): domain Eukaryota; kingdom Viridiplantae; phylum Streptophyta; class Magnoliopsida; order Malpighiales; family Euphorbiaceae; genus Omphalea; species Omphalea diandra. Next base: position 42,148 of record CATIWR010321589.1, on the reverse strand, counting down.
CCAAGGGAGATAGGTCAAAGGATTAATTACTATGTTCATCTTTTAACCCTTAGCCCTTCTTTATAAAATTTCCTTGCGTAAAAATTTTTACATTTTAATCAAAGATTTCCTTTTTGCTTCATATCGCTCTTCTTCTGTTTTGTCTTTGTCATCTCTTTCTTTCTTTTTTTTTTTAGCATAATAATTGGTCAGGCTACTTTTTGCATAACTATAATAATTAAGCTTATGGATAATGACTTGTTTAGGCTTTAGGAATTTGCTTAAGCAACAAATGTTTGCATGTTTTGCATATGAAAGTTAGCTTGGATTATGCATATAGTGTTTATTAGCTCGACATATACTTTGTATGACTTAGTTGTACTTCTTTTGCGATGCATGAGGTTCATTAGCTTAGTACATACTTTTTGTAATATAGTTAGATTTTTTACAATGTACGAGATTTATTAACTCATTACGTGCTTCAAGCAATGTATTAAAATCGAGATCATGTCTGCAAAGGAATAGGGTGAAGACCTTTTTTATTACTTTGTGAAATATATGATGCAGGACTAAGTTATGACTTGAGACATTATACAAAAAATGGGGCAATAAAGGATGTTTAGATGAAGTATCTTCTCAGCACCTCGAGGTTCTATATGCGAGGTATGGGCTTTGCCTTAATAGTTTCCAACTTATATATTGCTAGTCCAATGGCTTTGAGTATTCTATAGGGGTCCTCCTAGTTGGCACCAAGCTTGTTTACACCCGCATCTCCCGAGCTTTATCTATTCTTCTGAGGACCAGTTCTCCTTATTTAAAAGTTTGAGCTTTGACTATACTATTGTGGAAATGGGCTACTCTCTGTTAGTAAGTGGTTATTTGGATGGCAACATCTTCTTTTCTACTAGCCAAATGATCTAGCTTGAAGCAAAACTCATCTTCATTATGCTCAGGCTAGTGATATAGGAAGTCCTATCTCCATAGGTATCATTGCTTCAATTTTGTATGCCAAGGAGAACAATCTCTGACCTATTATAGTCCTTAGAGTCATCTAGAAAGCCCAAAGGATCTGGATGAGCTGGTCTGCCTAATTGCCTACTATATCATCTAATCTTTTCTTAAGCCCCTACAAAATTATTTTATTAGTTACTTCAGTCATGTCGTTAGCTTATGAATGAGCTACTAAAGTGAATTGTAGGTCAATAGCCAGTTCTACATAGTAGGATCTAAATTGATCATTGTCAAACTATTTCCCATTATCAATGATAAGGACTAAGGGGATGCCAAATCGATAGACTGTGTTCTTTTTAAAGAATTTTAATGTTTTTGCCAAGGTGATGGTGGCTAGGGCTTCAGCTTCAGGCCATTTGGTTAAATGATCAATAGTGACCATAACAAACTTCTTTTGATCCGGTGTTTGAGGAACAGTGTCAAGGATGTTAATCTCATTGAGAGAAGGGCCACACCAAACTAATAGGCTGATGATCTATTGTTGGCAGCCAAGGAATTTTGTCATGCCTTTAGCAAGCATCACATTTTTACACCAACTGTTCAATGTCCTTGATCATAGAAGGCCAATAGTACTAAAAGAAAACTACTTTTTCTAACGTAGGTGCCAGCCAGTTACTTCATGAGCTCCATAGATTCCCTCCTAAATTTTTGTTAGTATATAGTTCCCATCTTTTGTCAAGATGCATCTAAGCTAAGGCTGGTTGCAAGTTTACTTGTGTAGGATACCATCTTCTTCAGAGTAGTTTATTGCTCTGTTATGATGGTTCAGACTTCTTTTACGCCATTGAAAAGCTATTCGTATTTTAAGTATCTCATAAGTGGGCTCACCTAATTGTCTTTTTCAACTTAACTGTTATATGCACTACTTGGAGGGTGTTTAGCTATATTCTTTCCTCGACTAAGATTCCTTCGGGCAGGGTGGCTTGTGGGGAGATTGCTAGTTTAGCTAGGGCATTAGCCTCTTCATTAATTTCCCAAGGAATTTGCTCTATCCTTTAGCTTCTACCTTTGATTTCTATGTTTAACAACAAGTGTTTGGCATGTTCAACATGCTTAGTCATACTGATGTCTTTGATTATGTACTGGCTGAGGAGTTGTTAACCAGTCTAGAGTCACTATAAATTAAAAGGTTTTGAGCTCTAACTTTTTTAGCCAATCACAATCTCGTGATTCGTGCTTCATACTCTGCAACATTATTAGTGGCCCAAAATTTCAGTTTGAAGACATATTTGATGGTGATTTTGTTTGGGTCTTATAAGATTATTCCTGCTTCTACTCCTTTGATACATGAGGCTCTGTCCATATGTAACTTCCACTCATACATTTCAGTAGTGAGCATGGATCTTTGTTCCACTCCTGTCAGCTTGTCTATGAAGTATGTTAGGGCTTGAGCTTTTATAGCTTTCATCGATTCAAATCTGATGTCGAACTCTACCAGTCTGACTACCCACTTGACTACTCGCCCCGAGGTCTTTACTTTCTACAAGATTTTGCATTGGGGCTAATCTGTTTGGACAATGACCATGTGAGCCTAAAAGTAATACCTTAGTTTCATTACTGAGCTGACTAATGCATATGTTAGTTTTTCTAGTAGAGGATAATTTAGCTCAACATTTTTTAGCACTTGGCTGACATATTATACAGGTTTTTGTTCGTTATCTTCTTTTCTAACTAGTAATGAAGCTATGGTTTCTTTCATGGTCGCTAGGTACATGAATAGTGATTCATCTTGTTATGGTCGGCTATGTAGGGGTAGTGAACTGAGGAAAGTTTTCAGTTTTTCAAAGGTTTTTTGGCATTTTTCATCCTATTTGAATTTTTTTAGGTCCCTCAATTTCTTGTAAAATGGCAATCAATGTCGAGCTGATGAGGATATAAACCTCTTTAAAGATGTGATTCTGCCATTGAGCTTTTGTATTTCATTGATGGTTTAGGGTAGTTACATACCTATGATTGCACGAATCTTTTATGGGTTAGCTTCTATTCCCTCTATAAGATCATAAACCCTAAGAATTTGCCTACTCAAATCCTAAAGGCATACTTCTTTGGGTTGAGTTTCATGTTATACTAATTAAATATTTTGAATGCCTCCCTTAGGTCCTTGGCATGGTCCTCAGCTAAGCTGCTCTTCACAATCATGCCATCCATATGGACTTTCATAGTTTTTACTGATTTAAACATATGGTTCACCACCCTTTGATAAATGGCCTCGACATTCTTGAGGCTGAAGGGCATGACTCGTGTATGACAAAACTAGTTTTAACCTTATCCAGCACAAACATCTGAATCTAGTGGTACCCTATTGAGTTGTCAATAAAGCTATATAGCTCATACCTTGCAGTGAAATGTACAAGTTGGTTTATGTTAGGCAGGGGGTAGTCGTCCTTTGGGCACACTTTGTTAAGGTCGATGAAGTCTACACACATCCTCTATTTCCCATTGGGCTTCTTGATTAATACCATATTTGCTAGCTAGTTTGGGTACTATACTTTCTTGATGAACCCATCATGCAACAACTTGCACACCTCCTCAACGATGGCCATTTAGCCCTCAAGTGTATGATTCCTTCTCTTTTGCTTGACAATCTTAGCCAAGTTGTCTATGTTGAGCTTGTTCATTATGATTGAGGGTTCGATTCTTGTAATGCCTAAAGGGCTCCAGTAAAGGTGTTCGAAAGTTCTAGTAATGCTAAGCTGATGTCTTTCTCATGGGTTTGGTGAACTCTATCCCAATGCATAAAGTTTTGTTCTACCACACTGAAAGGGGCTTCAACTCTACAATTAGCTCGACATTCCTAAGGGTATTTTTAAAAGCAAAGTCAAGAGGTTCAAATGACATAATATGGTTTACCTCTTTGAGGATGGTCATATAGATTTTTCTGGCTACTTTCTTATCTCCTTTGATAATTTCTACCCTTTGCTCAGTGGGAATCTTCATGGTCAAGTACTAGATGCAAGTACAACTTGTTGTGTCATAGAGGATGGCTCTGCTAATGATGGCATTGTACGTGAAGGGGATATCCATTACCATCTGCATGGCTTTAAACTTATTCGTGATCTTAATGTCCTCCAATTCCACATTAAGCTCGATAAAACCTATCACATCAACCTTGGTTCCTCCTAGACCAGTCAAAGTAGTTCAGAGCAGGCGTAACCTTTTAGGGGTCCAAACCAAACTCTTTGAAAGTTTTTACAGTGATCATGTTGACTGAGTTCCCATCATCTACCATAATGCGCTTAACTAAATAACTTTCAACCTCACCTTGAACCACTAGGACATCTGCATGTAGAGTGCTCAGCTTTCTATCATCGTCCATTGCCAGGAAGGTAATGGGGCAAAACATAGGCTTAACAGGGCTTTTTTTTGCTATTAACAGAGTATACCTCATGGACTTGCCTTTTCTTAACAATGGAATTGTCTCCTCCAATAATCACATTAATTGCTCTAATGTACTACCTGTTATGGTTTTTGTCTTTGTGATTGCTTTTATACTGGGTCCTTGCCTAATTTCTTTAGGGACTGTTCACTTTTTGAATTGATTGAGCTTGCTTTACTGAACTAGTCTCTTAACCTCATTCTTCATATCTCTGCACTCTTCTGTGTCATATTTGTTGTCTTCATGGAAATTATTATACTCATCTTTGTTTCTAGTGGCAAATTTCTTTAGTGGTCGAAGGAAATGGATACTCTTCCTTAATCTTCTAATCCAATGTAGGAATTCTCCCTTGCTAACTACAAAGGGATTGTAGCACCAAGCTAAGCTACCACCTTGGTCATTTGCGACCAAACACTATCCCTCCTGTCTGCCTCTAGGTCTGTCACTTCTAGACTCAACTCGACTCCTTTCTTCTTTTTTTTTAATACAAGTTATGGAAGTAGGTTCACAAGTTATCGTCTAGATGAATGAATATGTGGCTCATCTCTATTGGCTCATATAACTTTTTAGGTGGGTCAACACTTAGGGAATCAAAGACTCTTTGATTTCTGTAGTTTCAGATCATAGTTTTTATCACCACCTCATGGTTGAGGTTATTTATCTGCATGGCCACCTTGTTAAACTTGGCCAAATAGTCTCGTAAGGATTCTCCTTCTTCTCTAATTACTTCATGTAGATTGAAGGAAATCTTCATTAATTCCTGCCTTCATCTAGTGTTAAGTTCTCTACGCGCTCTAATGGGGTAATGGTAGGGATTGCCTTTGATCAGTGGTTATGGCTGAGGGGGAAAGGTCAAGGGTTCTCTTTGTAACAAGGCTTGTTCAAGTCTTTTTAATATAGTAACAAAATCTGCATAGGCAGCTGCGAGTCTGGCAGTGGCTTGGGGGTCATACTTTGGTGTTTTCGTGAGGCTAGATGTTTGGTTCCCCACTGTTGTCGAAGAGGCAAAGGTAAGGGGGGTTCTAGGATAGTGTGTTTCCTAGAGTACTAGATTGGTGTTTAGTTTGAGGGGATTTGGGGTCATTGGGAGAAGTCATGGTTGAACTTTAGTAGGTCTGCAGTAGTAGGTCCACACTCACTGCACAAATGATGTTATGTGGCCTTTTTGGGGTGTTGGTTCAGTTTAGTATTCTTGAGTAAAAGAAGTTGGCTCAATCAAATTGCATGTAGAACAAACAGGGTTAGAGAGGGATTCAGTTATGAATCTGAAACCTACTCTGGTAATTAAGTTAATAAGGTTTGGTTGGGGGTAAATGTAAATGATTGTAAAGGAGTTAATGAGAGATACTTGAGACGGTTTATATAGTGGTGCCTTGTTTTCCTATTTGGAGAGGATCTTGGTCGCTTTCAACTCGAACAACGTAGTTTCCTAATGAGGAAATGTATGATTCCAACAGATTGTGGGTAGAGTGTGTTGCAGGTGACCCAAGGTGAACTGTAGGCAGAGTGGTGTTTCATAAATCGAGCTAGGCAAGCTGACAAACTTCCTTTAGGGAAAAGTCAATTTTCCCTTTTTGTCTAGTTGATGTGTTTTCTTTTGAGGAAACACACGTTCTCCATGAATCGCGGGGAAGCGCCTTATTATGGGTTGGGCTGGTAAGCTTGCAGTTTTATCATTGTCGAGTTGGTCTTGTGGGTTTACTTGTTTGGCCAAGCTAAGCTCTTTGTGTTATTGAGCTTGGCCCAAGGACACTTGGGTAGTATGATTTTGCTCCTTTCTTTCTTTTTAGTTTAATAGAAAATACTAAATTTTGGATTGAAAGTTTAAATTATATGTGGTTAGGAAATAAGTATCTATGATTAGGGATTTATTAGGAAAAACCATAGCTTTTTGAAATATTGAAAAAGGGAGAGAATGAGGGATTTGAAAACAAAGGATTTGTGCACTATTTTTATTTTTATATGAGAGACACGATTGTCATATCATATGAATTTAACGGAAAAAATGATTTTTAACGATAGAAGGTATATTCAATGTAACAAGATAATCATAAGGAGTTTATAGTATAAGTTAAAAATATGAGAAATGATTTAGTTAAATCTGTCAAACATTAGAAGTTTATAGTAATTATCCTTTTTTAAAATAAAATATTTATATTACTTATAAAATATTGTTAACAATTTCAGTAATTATTATTTATGTAGAAATGAGGTTTCAAGGTTGAGATTATAGTCTGATTAAAGATCAATCATTGCGAGAATGATTAAGTGGATTAACTGTATTGTTTATTAAAAAATTTAATACCCATTTAGCACTACCGATGGTATACACCAGCTATTAAATTTTTCATTTTTAGTTTTGAAAACTATTTTTTTAAAAGAAAGAAGTAAATTGATTTATTTTTCAAAAATATATTTGATAAAAGAAATTTATAAAATAAAAAAAATTCAAATTTACTTTTTCAACACCTAACTACACTTCTAAATGGACTCTTATTGAATGAGTTTGAATACAAAGATCTAATAAATACTTGTGCATTCTAAAAAAGCAACAAAAATAAAAACTTTGGATAGATATTTTTTTTGAGTATTTTTTGTATTTTTTGCATAGTTTTTATCTTTTAGTCTAGATTATAAAAATTTGAGACAAATTCAACTTGATTGCACACAAATTAGTAAAATAAAAAAACACGTCTATTATTAATACGGAAGATAGTAATGTTATTATTTTGACTTTATTATAATTTTTATTTTTTCAATTCAATAGATATAATAGTATTATTTATTGATATATTTTATTTTTCTTCTTTAGTATTAAATGTTTATAAAAATTTCTTTTTAAATAAATTTGGTTTTAAAAAATTTGATCACAAGATGCAATAGGCCGGCCAGCTGCATTCGTATATTACTGGTGGTGGTCACTAGTCACTAGTGATAGCCAGCAAAAAGGTAAAAGTGAACAAGGACCATAATAATTATGCCAGTGAATTCTTTTTCTTCTAAGCTTAGTCATAAAAAAAAAAAAAAAGGTAATTATATTTTTCAAATTTGTGTCTTCCTCTGTTTTTCAATAAAATATCTAATTTTTAATTTATAAATCAAATTTTATCACGGAAAAATGAATAAAAATCATTTGAATCTTGAACATTTTTAAAATGTTGCGTTAAACTCAAATTGACTTTCTAAAAAAATTCAATTAAATTCCAAAATGAAAAATAATTAGAAAATTATATAAATCTTATTTAATTTTTTTAATATTTATAATAACTTCATATTATTGCATAATATCGATATTTTAATAATAATATAAAATTTAACAAACTTTTTTCACAATGATTTTTTGGTATAAATGCAAATCTGTGGAATTATTTAATTTTAAATTTTTCTATAAATTTACCTGTTACATATTTTTTAGCCAATTCATTTCTTTTTGTAAAAAAAATACTCATTTCAAAAAAATAATTTTGATTATTTATGGTAAATAAATTTTAATATTTAATATGCACATAAAAATAACAATTTTTTATTATTGCATTATTTGAAAAAGTAAATTGTAATTATTTAATTTTTTTTACTTTTGAGTTATAAATGAATGATATCTAATACCAAAAATTTTCTTTGACTGCTTATTATAAAATTAAGCAAATTAACATTTGATTATTGTATATTTTTTAAATATAATATTAAAAACTACAAAAAAAAAACATGAGTAAAATAACTACTCTCTATCTCAAATTGACAAAGTTTTCTCCACACATAAATTAAGAAAATTAGTTAATTATAGTTATTTTGTGTATTTTTATCACTTTTTTACTGAAATACCCTCTAATATTTTTTATTTTATCAAGTATAAAACACTTTAAAAAATAATGCTTTTAATATTGTTGATAAAATCACAACTCTTAATGAATCAAATATATAAATTCAAATAATAAGAGTAATATATTCAAATAAAATGATATTGGAACTTCAAGATATTTATTAAATATATAAATTCAAAGTTAAAAAATTAGTGATAGTAATAAATTATACTCATTTTCATCTCAAAATGATTGAAAAATTATATTTTTATGAAAATTAAAAAAGTTAATTATAGTTATTTTGTGTACTTTGATCGTTTTCTTATTAAAATACCTCTATTTATTTGTTTTATTTTATCAATATTAATAAAGTATAGTTATTATTGAAATTATAAAAGTTGATGATAATATTTAAATATTAGTAGCAAAATGATTATTAGAACTTTAAAAAAATTGCATTGAAGAGTATAATTTTTTTCTTTACATCGAAAATATAAATTTAAAGTAAAAAATATAGGTGACAATTTATTGATAGTGTGAAAATAAATATCAATTAATAAGAGTATCTTAGATCATCGTTTGATTAACTATCAATTAAAAAGGAAAATTGTCAATTATTTTAGAATACCTAAAATAAAAATTTTGACAATCATTTTAAAATGAAAAGAGTAAATAAAAATATTTAATTAATTAATAGGAGTATTATAGATATTTACTTAATTAATTATCATCCTGAAAGGGAAAGTTAATAAAATTTTAGGATAAAATAAAAAAGAAATTTTATTAAATATTTTGAAATCGAAAAATTATATTACCTTAAAATTCAAGTTCTGTTTAATAATTAATCTTTGCTTATATAGACCTATCGAAATCTAAAATAAATAAATAATTAATAAAGAATATTTTAGTTTTTGAATGACAAAATCAAGTTTAGTATCCCAAAATCAATTCCCTGATTAATCATTTCCCATAATTAATTGTGTTTTCTATAACAAATATTTTTCTATCAAAACCACAAAAATCCAAACCCTAACCAAAAAATCTGACTGGGTATCCCACGAATAATAATAATAAAAAAAAAAAAAAAGTAAACAAATAGTTGGAGTTCGCCCTTCTCCCCGCTTGCACGCTCCACAATGGACTTTCTCACTCTGTTCATCACCCTCTCACCCCTTTCCATCGGGATCTATTGGTTTGTTTGCATCCTCGGCTCCGCCGAACAGAAAGGCAAGCACGCCTCCCAACTGTCCGGTGGGTCTATTTCCGCCGACAAAGTCCATGACAAATACCGCCAATACTGGTCCTTCTTCCGGTCCCCTAAACAAATCGACACCGTCGACAAGGTCCCTGAATTCGTCGACACCTTTTACAATCTAGTCACCGACATCTACGAATGGGGTTGGGGCCAGTCTTTCCACTTCTCTCCTTCCGTTCCTGGAAAATCCCACGGCGACGCCACCCGCCTTCACGAGCAATTCGCCGTCGATCTGCTCAAAGTCAAACCTGGGGACAGAGTCCTTGACGCCGGATGTGGAGTGGGCGGTCCTATGCGGGCAATCGCTGCGCATTCTGGAGCAAATGTGGTTGGTATAACTATAAACGAGTATCAGGTTAAACGAGCACGGCTGCATAACAAGAAAGCGGGGCTGGATAAACTTTGTGATGTGGTATGTGGGAATTTCTTGCAAATGCCGTTTGATGATAATAGTTTCGATGGGGCCTACTCGATTGAAGCTACATGCCACGCTCCAAAGCTTGAAGATGTGTATGCAGAGATATATAGGGTGTTAAAGCCTGGGTCTTTATATGTCTCGTACGAGTGGGTGACTACCGATTTGTATAAATCGGAAGATCCGACCCATGTGGAGATAATTCATGGGATTGAGCGAGGAGATGCACTGCCTGGATTGAGAAGCTATAGTGATATTGCTGAGATTGCGAAGAAAGTTGGATTTGATGTGGTGAAGGAGAAGGATTTGGCGAAGCCGCCAGCGAGTCCGTGGTGGTTGAGGTTGAAAATGGGAAGGATTGCGTATTGGAGGAATCACATTTTGGTTACGGTGCTTACATGGCTGGGAATTGCACCGAAAGGGGTTGTTGATGTTCATCAAATGCTGTATGATACAGCTCATTATTTGACTAAAGGAGGAGAGACTGGAATTTTCAGTCCTATGCATATGATATTGTGCAAGAAACCGGAGGCTAATGCTGTTGCTGCTGAGTCATAGATGGTAAATTGTGTCATCTCTCTGGTTTCATTTTAACTCTCATCGTTTCTTTCATAGAAATAGTAATTGGTTTTAATTTGGTAATTGGATTGTTTTTTAGTTTCTAGTATTTATTGGTTCTTAGTCATGTGAATGCAGCTTGTTGTGTTTGTGGGAAGGTGTTTTGTCACAGTCACTTGTGATCCTACTGTGCTTTGGAGGACTGAAAGAACATACAGAGACTGTTACCGAGATGCTAGAGCTGGATAGAAACATAGCAACACCAGCTTAGTTTGTGCTTTTGAAAGTTGCAATAAGATAAATTATTCAGTGTCTTTCTTTACTAAAATTCGTTAGATTTGTTAAACAGATGCAGACAGAGTCTGCGAAACTTTATATGTGCCTTTAATATATGCCTAGATTCTAAATTAGGAAACCGTTTTTTTAATGATAACTTTAAACTAGATTTGGATACAAACATTTGTATGGGAAAAGACCATTGCGACACCATGATTTTAGCAATATTTTATAGTTAGTTATGGCTCTGAATGAGTTGCCTTGTTAGATTCCCTTCTATTTTAATGGTCTATATCCTTCATTACATGTCTGATTTTATGCCGGCCTTAGCTATGTTTGATTTCCAGGTCTGTAAGTCAATGCGTCCCTCTGTTTGTTGTATCTTATTTTTTTATAACCTTATTGTCACCTGGAAAGCTTGATATAAAAATTGTTTCTTAGGGTTTTGTCACATGTTTATTTATATTTCAGATATAATAAACTATCATTGTGGATCCCAATGTTGAAACTTATTGGAAAGTACATTCTATCAATTGGAGTGAGCTTGGCATTGCTGTTGTAAAAATCTGATTTTGTCTGTTAAACTACCGTATTTTTAGGTTTTAAAAATGTTTTTATCTACTTTTTAAAGTAATTTAGATACATTGTCAACCTAATTCAATAGTTGTTAGCAAATCAAACATTACCCTTTTCAAAATAAACTTTTAATTCAAAGAACTCATATTGAAAAAATCTAAGTTTCTTCTATTTTTTGCCCCAAAATAAAGCTATAGGCAATAGCAATGCCACATTCAACCTTAGTGTGTGCTATATAAATGCTATCAGGAACGCAGCTTCATATCTGTTCTTTATCATTGTTGAATGTTGATGATGTTTCAACATTTTTTAACTTTGTGTGCGTGTATAGAAAGAAATGGATTGTTATATAGTACATGTTACCATGATCTAGGGGTATCAGTAGTAGTTTAACAGATAAAAATGATCATTTTGATGTTGGTAGTGATTTTTTGTCTATAAAATTTGAAATGTTGCCTTTTAAATCTGAATGAGCAATTGACACTATATATATGGCTTAATATATATGCCAAAATTTTAAATTAGGAAACTGTTTTTAATAATAACTTTAATTATTAGATTTGGATAAAAACATTTGTCTGGGAAAATACGTCATGTTTTTAGCAATATTTTATTTAGTTAGTTATGCGATCTGAATGTGTTGCCTTATTAGATTATTGTATTCCCTTTTATTTTAAAGGTATATATCCTTCATTCCATGTGTGATTTCCATGGTGCCGGCCTTAGCTATGTTTTCTATTTTTATATCTCTAAATCAATGTATCCTTCTTTTTGTTTTATCTTTATATGTCTATACCCTTATTGTCGCTGGAAGCAGCACGGCTCTTAAGCTTAATTTAAAAATTCTTTCATGGAATTTTGTGACATGTCACATGTTTATGTATGTTTCAGATATAATAAGCTATTGAAACTTACTGGAAATCCATCAAAATTTAGGTGATTTTGACATTGCCATCTTTAAAATCTGATTTTGTTTGTTAAACTACCACATAAGTTTTAAAAATGTTTTTTATCTACTTATGAAAGTAGTTTAGATATATTGTCAATCTAATTCAGTGGCTATTGGCAAAATCTTCAAATATTAGTTTCTTTCAAAATAAACTTTTTAAATAAACTTTTTGCTCTCAAAACTTATATTGAAAAACTCTATGATCAGTTAAGAAAGAGAATATCTTCTAATTTTTGCTCCAAAATAAGGTATTGGCAATAGCAATGCCACACTCACCCTTGGTGTATGCTATATGATAAAAACCTATCAGGAATACAACCTCATTTCTGTTCTTTATCATTGTTGAATGTTGATGATATCTCACCATTTTTTCACATTCTGTGAGTATAAAGAAATGCGTTGTTATATATGTTGCCATGATATGGGGGGGTATTAGTAGTAGAATAATAGGTAAAATGATCAGTTTGATGTTGATAGTCATTTTCTGTATGTCCATAGATCTTGAAATGTTGCCTTTTAAGTCTGAATGAGCACTCGAGACTACGTAACTAAGCACTTCCATGGTGTCTTTGTCGTGGACTTTCTTGAAAATTAACAGAAGTTCTAATTGTTCTCATCACTGCAAATTCTTCCTGGTTAAGGTTTTCCTGTACTCGTTAATTTCATACCATTTCATCTCTGCTGTGCCCATTTTGGTCTATGATTCAAAAATCCTCAACGAGGTCACGGATGGAGCAGTATTTGAACAGCACATGTATTAGAAGCATAGGATTCAGAGTTGTATAGTAAAAGCTACGTCACGGTGATAGGTTTTGACATTTTGTAACAGTGGCACCATTAACTTCTGTTTGAACTCGATAGAGATGCGCACAACTGGCAATTTTTTACGCAACCGGAATTTGCATGGAGAAATAGGGTCCAACCTAGTTAAGAAATGATCTGGAAATTTTAGAACCCAAATGATCCTAATAATTCACTTCAATATATTGAAGAAAGGTTTTTTTTTTTTTTTTCATAAGAAAATAATGAGGGAAATGTATACAGCATATAGTTTTAATATAAAGTTGTCAGTATTTATTAAAATTTATAGTTCTAAAATTCTTGCTCCATAGTTGTAGTCTGAATACTTTGCTAGGTTTTATACGACTTACCATAATCACTGTATCTTAAAAACATGACAATATATTCACTGTTGCACCTGCTATACTGAACAGCAATTAATGCAAGTTACGTTGGAAATGAAATGAAACTATAAAGGTCGCAAAACAGAGGCCTCGTAAAACGCGGAATTAGCTGTCAATTAACGTACCGGCTTTGTTCCTCTTCATATTTTTGTCTGTTGGCTAAAAAGAAAGAATTGTTTCTTGTTGTAGCCATGTGCGTGTGGTCCCTCCCTAGCTACTTGGGTTTTATCCCCTTGTCAGTCATTAGACTGATGAATATTTTTTTTGAAAAAAAATTACTATTTAAGGTTCAATTTAAAAAAGGATTAATTTATATAAACTCTCTTATTTTAATTTATGTAAATTATTTTATTTTTATCATATTTAATTAAATCATTTATCATATTTTAAAATTATACTATAAATTTTTTAATTTTTTGTCTTCTTACTAAGGTTGAGTAAAATCAAATTAAAATTGAAAAATCGAACTAAATTGATTAATTTGATTTGGTTTATACAGATAAAAATCAAATAATCGAATCATAAGAAGACAAAAAGTTTTTTTTTTTTATAACTGTGTAATGACTTTAATGTTCTGTTTGAATCGGGGGCTTATAAAGAAATGAAATGTAAATGATTGGTTTATAAAATAATTTTATATTTTGATGAGAGGTATTGGAGTGAAATGAACTGATTTCTAAGGGTTTGCTAAACCCATCCAAACTCATCTCAACATTTATATTGAAACACTTAAATTTGGGATGTTTCCATAGGTTTCAAGTTCAAACCATTCATTTTCATTCCTATCATTCAAAACATAAATATAATTTAATACTTTCTTTCCAAATCAACTCATTCATTCTATTTTATTATTAATGGTTTGAACATGAAACATATGTATTGACATAGTATTTATATATTCTCTCTTACTTGATATAAATATTGTGTTTACAATAGATCTATATGAGTTTTGAAAATAAAAAAGAAGAAAGAATGATAGATCTGTGATGACCACTCTAAAACTATGTTTATTTAGTTTTAAAAAATTAAGAAAAATGAGATAGGTATTATAAGAAAATTAAGAAGAATAATGAGAAGACGATATAGGCAAAATAAGAAAAGGAAGAAAGAAGGGGAATAGGAACTGAAGTGACGGTGTGTTGGTGTAACAAAAACAAACTTTCCTTTTCTTTGATTGCAAAGATAGAAATGTCCTTATACTCTGTTTGGATTGAGTGTTTATAAATGGTTGAAAAGATTCTCTCATTCCTATCATCTAAAACATAAATATAATTTAATACTTTCTTTTCAAACCAACTCATTCATTCTATTTTATTATTAATCTTTTCAACCATTTATAAACACTCAATTCAAATATAGTATAAAGGCATTTATATCTTTGCAATCAAAGAAAAGGAAACTTTGTTTTTGTTACACCAACACACTGTCACTTCACTTCCTATTCCCCTTCTTTCTTCCTTTTCTTATTTTGCCTATATCGTCTTCTCATTATTCTTTTTAATTTTCTTATAATACCTATCTCATTTTCTAAATTTTTAAAACTAAATAAACATAGTTTTAGAGTGATCATCACAGATCTATCCTTCTTTCTTCTTTTTTATTTTCAAATTATTGACATAGTATTTATATATTCTCTCTTACTTGATACAAATATTGTGTTTACAATAGATCTATATGAGTTTTCATTTCAAAATCTCATATAAACTTTTCTAAAAACAGAGGTGAAATCAAAGGGTTGTTGCAATTGAAGTTAGTTCTCATAGATTTACTTGTGGGTCAGCCATCGTCATCTCTCACCCCCTTTTGGCACCCACCACTCAATTGTGTAATAGTTATTTTTTTAATTTCAAAATATAATTTTATTGTATCGATCTGTTATGTTTGTATTTTCATTTGTTTAGTTAAAAATTTAAGAATTTTTAGATTAATTTTTGGGTAAATTTAATTTCTAAGATTAATATTTTTGTTAATTCATTTAGATTTATGTAATTAATAATTTAGTTTTATTTATTTGTTTTAAGATTAATTTTGTAATTGTATTACTAGCTTTATTAAATTTTCTTCATGCAATTTAAATTTTTGTTAACTTTAGTTGTATGATTTTTTATTGTTAATTATTAGTGTAAATGATATTTTAGAGCAATATATTGTTTTATTATTTTGGGTTCACTTTGAATTCTTATTTAATCGATTTAAATGTACAACATTTTTCAAAATCGAACAAAATAACCAAATTGAACTGGATTATTTTTTGTATGGTTTGACTCAATTTTAGAAACATTTTGGTTTGGTTCGATTGATTTTTAATAAAATTTCAATCTACTCATTTTTATGTTTTTGGTTCGGTTTAAGCCGAACTGACTGAATGCTCACCCCTGCCCTTTATATTAATTAGTACTCTCATTAATTTTGTTTTTAAATTCATATGAAAAGTCAATTATACTCTTACTTTTATGTTAAAATTTCATTTCATATCAGACACCAACATAAATCTTTCAATAAAATTCATAAATACCCTATTTTTCAATCAATTTCTAAATGAAAATTAGCATAATATGAGTAACTATATTTCTTTACTACCCATTCTTTCTCTTCTTCCTAATTGTTGGTTAATTATTTCTAGTTGGAGTCATTTTAATCAAGACCATATTAACATACATTACCAAAAAATTGTAGAGATCAATCCAAGACAGTCTCCCTGTACCTAAACTCTCTCTCTGCTCCAGATTCCAATTTCACCAACCTCATCACCAACAAAAAATCAAATGACAACATCCTTCGCCTCGACCCTAACTAGGAGAATCAAACAACCATCGACAACTATGGAACACAATCTACAACAAAATATGTTTGATGGAAGACCCTAAATTAGGGTTGTTGCCATCTTGGATCGATGGAGAAAAATGACAAGAACCTTAGTAAATGAAAAACGACAAGGGTTTGTCTTCCTTCCCTAAGGTACTAGAAAATCTAGTTTTGTGGCAGTCATGGCTAATTTTCTCGCCTACAACGTCAATCTTCTCATGTTATTGATGATTTTGATGATTTGGGTTTGCCAGGTGTTGCGACGATGGATTTAGGTTCAATGGAATTGTGAGTTTGATTTGGATTTGTCAGAACTCATATGGGAAAGACAAGAAAGAAAGATGGATTTGTCATAGTTCTGATATTGTTTCAAAACGTCGTCCTTTGAAACCAAATAGAAAGAATCATCAATTTGAAATTTAGAGGAAGACAAACCCTTGAGCTCAAATGAAGGAGTTGAGCAAAAATAATTGACAACAAAAATAGCAGAAGAAGACGAAAAAGATGCAACTGTGAAAGCTACTAAATAATTTGTGAATTAGATTTTTGCCTTTAACTAGAGATAAATTTGATTTGTAATTTCTCGAATTTTGTTTGTGACGTTGGAACAAGATATAAATATTATAGGGTTGTAATGGCAACATTGGGTGAAGAAGATGAGAAAAGAAGGGCTGAGACTAATGTTTCACAAGGATATTTTTGTCATTAAAATAAAAATTTTAAGTTAATTTTGACTATAATCCTTTTGATTAAGATATATATCCATTTTTAACAGTAGAAGAGTTATTCAGTATAATGAACCAAAAGTTACAGAATTTATGATATAATTTTAAAATATGAGAAATGATTTAATTAAATATGGTAAATATAAAAAGTTTATTGTAATTAATCTTAAAAAATTATTACTGTAATTATTTAAGGATAAAAATTATTATTTTAAGGTTTAATTTTTAAAATTATTAATTTAATTATTTAAGGATAAAAATTATTATTTTAATCCATCTTAACTTTTCTTTAAGTTTAATTTAAAAAATTATTATTTTAATTATTTAAGGATAAAATTATTACTCTTCCGTTTATATTATTCTTTTTTTTTAAACTAAAATTGGAAGTGTGGTCAGGCATCAATTTTGACATTTAATGAATAAATAATTTTTTATTTCAAAATTTTAAAAGTTTATTATTGTCTAATTCTAAGCAAATCATGTCAATCTCATCCTTTTTCCAAACTCACCCGTTCGTCATGACAGTCAAATGTTACATCTGCCATTTCTTCTATTATTTTGCATCTCCCAAAAAAAAAAAAAAAAAAATCAATGTTTGATTTAGAAAATGAGGGTCAAATTATTTTCGCACCTTCCATTGACGCCTTGAAAGTCAAATTATTTTCACACCTTCCATTTCTTCATTGTTTTACATCTGCCCAAAAAAAATAAAAAATAAAAAAAAATCAGTGTTCGATTTAGAAAATGAGATGACAATAGAAAGCTATAAAATCCCACGGCTATTTTGGATCCAAATGCTAATCTTTTTCCTCATGTCCATCTTTCTTTCTTGTTATTATTATTATTTTTGGGTAAAACCTCTCCTCCACTTTGTTTACCGACCTCATTTTCTGTTCCCCACCTTTGTCCATCTTCTTCTCATCTATTTTCTACAACTGTTCTTTTTACTAAATAATTCTAAAATTTTCACCTTTTTTTTTTTTTTTATGAAAAACCATTGATACTTATAAAAAGTGACGTCCTATTTACTAATTGTTCTTAAAGTAGACGCATTAACTCATTCGTAAAATACGACATACTAAAATAACACAATTTCATTAAAATTTTCTCATGTCACTCATTAAAAGATATTTCTTCAATTATTTTGAGCACTATGTATCTTATATACTAACTATTTACAATAAAATATACATGACTAAACAAACCAAAATACTAATGGACTACATACTAACCTAACTTCTATTAAATTGCCAGACAATGACTTCAAATGTATACTAAATACAATCTTTAGTCTACTTTCCTGAAAGAAAATTTAATGCAAAGGAGGGAGCATGTATATTCAGTAAGTAAATATATAATGATACTTCAATCATAAATAACATAACACACATTTAAATATAAGTAACACATCATCACATCCATGCATGAAATAAAGAGTTTTTACTCTTTAATGACACACAAGCTGTCAAATGTTATTAACACACAAAATTTTATATATTATTGTCACACAACCTATAAATATCATTGTCCCATAGTCTATCAAATATTGTTGCCACACATACTGTAGATATCATTGTCATACAAACTATCAAATGTTGCTACCACATAGATTATAATATATTTTCTTCCTTAAACAATATTAAGTAATTGTCCTTTACAAATCATTTATAAATCCAACAATAGTAATACTCATCAACATTGACAATCCATATCACAACATACTCTTATTCTTAAGCCACAACTTATCAATAGCTCATGAAAATAAATATTTCAAAAGTATAACAATTCTTTCATCAATATCATCTCATTAAACAACATTTCATTCCATGGAGTATATGTTCATGGTGTTTAACAAATCACATGTTTAGTACCAATACTTATTTACTTACCTCCTCCTTTAAGCTATTAAGTCGTAGATGATCCCGACTTATTTCCAATATTATCTTCAATGCCTCAAGGAGCTATTTCAATCACCAAATCAATTCATGATGATCAAGCAAGATTTTCGTCTTGTTATGCATATATGCTCTTAGTAAAATATCATGACTTTGACAGGTTGTTTCTATAATTACTTTTGCCTCACAAATCCAAATGATTTAATTATTTTTTTCAATTAAGCTAGACATATATGAGTACAATATATCCAAAGTTCAGTTAAAAATATATACTATATAATTTATGATCAATTTTATAAATTTGCCCTATTTTTGGTGCAATTATACACTAAACAGTCCCATAAACGTAGTCAAATCTCAAAACATAGAAGTCCAATTGAAAAAATGATTTATATCAAACTAGTCAACATATAAATGAACATTTTGCATATTTTACACATGCTCTAATTCAGCTTCTAAGGTCCTTACATGAAATGATAAATCTCAGACTTTGCATACATGAGTAGGTTCAGGATCAGCCCTAATCAAGGAGTCATGTCTCTCATCACACAAAATATTAAGAAAAACTGCTTCATATAAATTTAGATAAGATATAAACCTACAAATTTCATATTTTTCACTTCACCTAATTTCCATTCTAACCCTACAAAATTATTGAAAATAGAACTAAAAGTTGAGCAAGTTTTAACAACAACTAGTCAAAATCAAGGGTCATATCTATTCACACATAACTTATTTAGCAAAACTATTTTATAGGAATTTAAATGAGACATAAGCTTACAACTTTGACACTTTGCACTTTACCTAATTCATCTTCTAGTGCTATGAAATTAAGTATACAACAGTCTGTTTTGAAAATAGAATTAAAGGAATTCAGCTCATATTCACTATCTATAACTTCTCCACATGAATCCTAACTATAATTACTTTATAATTTTCACTATTTGCTCATTATTAACATGTAATGAAGGAGAAATTTCATGGGAGAACAAATATGAAATCACATACCTTTCACCAAAGTTAGAAAACGTCAAGATTTTTCTTAGTAAATCAATTTTTTTCCTTTCCTTCTTCTTCTTCTTCTTCTTCTCTTCTCATTTCTTTCTTTCTTTCTTTCTTTCTTAGTTTTCTTCCTTCTGTTACACCTCCTCACGTTTTTACCTCTCTAATTTGCTCTTAAAGGAAGAAAATTCAATTTGTATGCCTACCTTAATAAGATAAAATCATATGGCTTATTCCTATTTGTTGGAAGCTCAATTTTCCTTTGTTAGTTCCTCTTTGTCACTCCTTCATCTCCTCTATCCATCTACTAATCTCTATATGCTCTTTATACTTTTAATAAGTTCTAAAACACCATTATTTAAAACACTATATCACACACACAACATATGATAATTTTTCATGCCACTATGCAAACATCATATTCATATTTAAATGCCTCAAATGCAATAATATAAGTATTATTGTCATGCTTATGCCATGTATGCATATATTCAAATATACTATAATTAAAATACATATGACTTGGGTTGAGGATGTTGCAATTCTCCCCCTTTTATGAAAATTTCATCATCAAAATTTTACTTACTAGAACTTTAGAATAGATAGGGATATTATCGTCTCATCTGTTCTTCTACTTCCTAAGTGGCATCCTGAGGTGAGTAATGGCTCCATCTCACTTTAACCATGGGTAGCACTCAATTCCTTAATTGTTTTAGTTGTTAATCAAGAATTTCAATAGGTTCTTCGTGATGAGTCATATCATCAAACAATTTAATCTCTAGCTCTGATAATATATGGCTAGAATCAGACTGATACATCCGGGGCATAGAAACATGGAACACATCATGTATTTGAGATAATTTTGTTGGTAATGGTAATTGATATGCCAAAGGCCAAATTCTCTCTATGATATCATATGGCCAATGTACCTTTGCTCAACTTTCCCTATTTACCAAACCTAATAATGTCGGACTTCTGTATTTCTTGCCATATAAAGCTTTATATGGTGCCATATCAATACTGGAGTGATAGCTTTTATTATATGCAAACTTCATTAATGGAAAATGATCATCCCAATTGCCTTTAAATTCTAACACATAAGCTCACATCATATCCTCTGATGTCTGAATAGTCCTCTCTGATTGACCATGAGTATATAAGTGAAAAGTAATGCTAAAATTCAAACAAGTGCCCAAGGCTGTTTGTAAGCTATTCCAAAAATGAGAAGTTAATTGAGGATATTTATCTGACATAATAGAAATAGGAATGTCATGTAATTTCACAATCTCAACAACATATATTTTAGCCAGTCTATGGAGTGAATCTGTTTGTCATATAGGTAAAAAGTGTACAGATTTTGTGAGTCTATCCATAATAACCCAAACAACATTATACCTTTTCTGTGTCTGAAGCAAACTGATAGTAAAATCCATTGAAATTTTCTCTCATTTCCCTACAGGAATAGATGAAGGATGCAACTTACCTATCGGTGCTTGATGTTCTACCTTGATCTATTGGCAGGTTAAACATTTTGATACAAACTCAGCTATATCTTTCTTTATCATTGACCACAAAAAAAGTGACTGCAGGTTCTATACATTTTTGTATTTTCAGGGTGCATAACATATGGTGCATTGTGTGCCTCTTGCATAATCTCTAATTTCAAACCATCAACATTTGGTACATAGACTCGACTAGCCATCACTATCATCCTATCATCTCTAATTGGAAAATCAGTCTTCTTACCTTCCTGTATCTTCAATAGCATTTTCTGTAAATATGGATCCTTTCCCCTAAACTTCTTTAATTTTATCATCTGTCATAGGCTTTAAATAAAGTGTAGCCATTAAAGCTGCCACATTCTCAATCTCAAATTTTACATTTAAAGCATGAAGATTAACCAAGGACATCAAATTATAACCAACCATACTAGCAACAACATCTAATGATTTTTGGCTTAAAGCATCAACAACAACATTAACCTTTCCCGGATGATAATCAATAGTGCAATCATAGTCATTTAGCAATTCTATCCATCTTTTCTGCCTTAGGTTCAATTCTCTTTGTGTTAGACTATTATTCAAGCTTTTATGATATGTTAGAATTTGAAATGTCTCTCTATACAAGTAATGCCTCCAAATTTTCAAGGCATTATGACTGCCAACTTTAAGTCATGTGTAGGATAATTCAACTCATGAAGCCTTTGCCATCGAGAAGCATAAGCTATCACCTTTCCATGTTGCATCAATACATAACCTAACCCCCATCTTGATGCATTAGTGTACACCACAAATCCACCATTTGTTGATGGCAATGTCAAAATTGGTGTCATAGTCAATCTGTTCTTTAGTTTCTTAAAACTTTACTGACATTGATTATCCCATTTAAATGTTACATTCTTCCTCATTAATTTTGTTAATGGCCTAACAATAATGGAGAATCCTTCCATAAATCATTTATAATAATCAGCCAACATAAGAAAACTATGCACCTCTTATACATTTTTAGGTAGACCCCACTCCAAAATGGCTTTCATCTTAGCTAGATCAGGTTGAACTCCATGTCCAGACATAATATGCCCTAAAAAGACCACTTGTTCCATCCAAAAGTCACATTTGCTCAATTTGGCATATAACTATTTTTCCTTTAAGATATACAATATAATTCTCAAATGCTGCTCGTGCTCCTCATGATTTTGTGAGTATATGAGAATATCATCAATAAACACAATCACAAACTAATCAAGATATTGCTGAAAGGTACGATTTATTAATGACAAAAATGTTTTCGGTGCATTAGTTAACCCAAAAGGCATAATGGGAACTCATAGTAACCATACTTAGTACGAAAAATAATTTTCGGAATGTCTAGCTCAGCAACCCTCAACTTTCAATACACATATCTCAAATTATTTTTGAAAATACTGTTACACCTTAAAGTTGATCAAACAAATAATCAATTCTTAATAAGGGATATTTATTTTTTATTGTTACTCGATTCAGTTGCCTATAATCAATACACAATTGCATGCTTCCATCCTGTTTCTTCACAAATAACATTGGTGCCCCCAAAGGAGATGTACTAGGTTGAATGAAACTTTTTTGCAACAACTCTTCTAATTGTTTCTTTAATTCTTGCAATTCCACTGCTACCATTTGATACGGTGCAATAGAAATAGGTGTCATTCTTGGTAAGGTCTTAATATTAAAATCAACTTCTTTATGTGGTGGCAAACCCGTCAATTCATCAAGAAATACTTCTAGAAACTCTCTCACTATAGGAATATTTGTCAAATCCAAACTAGGAACAATGGTGTCCACCACACTTGTTAGAAATGCATCACAACTTTCTTTGATTAGTTGAAAAGACTGAATAGTTGAGATTAAAAAAGTTGAAACAGTTTTGCGCTCCCTAACAAATGTAATTCTTAGTTGTCCTGAAGATTTAATCATCAATTATTTAGTCTAACAATCTAAAACTGCATGATATTTTTGTAACTAGTCTATACCCAGAATAACATCAAATTCCTTAAAGTTCATCAATATCAAATCTGTAGGCAATATGACTCCACACATTAGCACTGGACAAGTTCTACATACTTTGTTTACAATCACACTACCTCCTGTAGACATTAAAACACCTAAATCATATCCTAAGGATTCAACTACAACATGCACCCGTAATGCAAATTCTAAAGATATAAATGAATGTGTGAATCCTAAGTCCATTAAAACATAAGCATCTAAATCACAAATAGAAATTATACCAAAAATAACTTTGGGAGCTGTTGAAGCTTCTTGACAAAACATGAGGTGGAGTATGGGTTACCTATCCATTACTAAAAATTGAAGTTGTTCTACCATGTCCTCCTTTGCCTCTACCTCAACTTCTACGTCTACTTTTGTCTTGAACATTCTCCCAACATTGCTCTGCCCCATTACCTGAGACTTCCCTCTAGTCAAACATGCCACTCAACAATCTTAACTTATATGGTCTAGCTGTCTACAAATATAACAAGTAAGCCTTTTAGGTCCATAACAGTCTCCAAAATGAGTTTTCCATAATTAGTACAAATTAGGGTTATACCTTACCCATTATGCCAACTGGTTCTCTCCTACCCTCTAAGCCTTTAAAACTACCATAATCATCTCTATTCGATACCACTGATACTAATCTACTAGGCTAACTTTATCCTTTGCCTCTTTGATTAATAGTAACTCCTTGAAATCTTGATCCCTTAGATGATGCAAAACCACCTTTTTTGTTGCTCTTTTTGGTTCTCCACTCCACCCTGCATAACTTCTCTTCCTTTTTGCCTCAATTGCATTCTTTTCTTGGATCACCTCCTTAGCTTTAATAGTTGCTACTAATAATGTTGTATAATTGGCTAGCTTAACTGCTAATCAATCTTGAATTTCTAGCCTCAATCATTTCTCAAATTTTTGGCACTTCAATTCCTCTGTAGCTACATACTTTGGGGCATATATTAAGAGTTTAACAAATTGTACCTCATAATCCACCACTGTCATATCATTTAACTTCAATTGGAAAAACTCCATCTTCTTCTTATCTAAGTATACTGCTAGTGCGCATTTACAAACTCCCTTAGAAAATCATCTCATGTCAAAATCATTGATTAAGCAGTGCTACCTGGAATTGTCTCCCTCCAATCTAAGGCATTCTTTTGAAGCAAAAAATATTGCATACTTCAGCTTTTGCTCTAAGGTGCATTCAAGCCTGTTTAAGATTCTCTTAGTTCTTTTAAGCCTCTATAACCTCTACAGGATCTGTAGTGCCCTAAAAGTCAATTTCCCCTTACTTCCTCAATCTATTATAGTTCTTGTCTATAACGGGTCTTGCATATGCTTGTGCTACAAATCTTTGCATCATCTTAACAAACTATATGATATTTGGGTTTACATCTATAGTTGGATTATTTGCTTGCATCTCAAGATTCTTTCCAACATGGTCAACATGCTCACGTGCATGAACAAATTCAACAGACTCATCTCTAACTTTTGGGCCATCATGAACTTTACCAACTGCATCCATACTCTTATATGCTAATGCATGTAAGTATTAACATAATACAAATATCATATACAACACATTCACATTACCATGTCTACAAAATCATTTACTTACTTTGATACCACTAAAATATGATGTCTCATTTACTAATCATTCCTAAAGTAGGTGTATTAACTCATTCATAAGACATGGAATGTTAAAGTGACACAACATCATTAAAATTCTCTCATGTCATCCACTATTATTAAAATACCTTTCTTCAATTATTTTGAACATTATGTATCTTGTATCATAACATAGTAACTATTTACAACAAAATATACATGCCTAAACAAGCCAAAATACTAATAGGCTGCATACTGGACCAACCTTTATGAAACTGCTAGACAACAACTTTAAAATGCAAACTGGATGCAATCTTTAGTCTACTATTCTTAAAAGAAAATTTAATGCAAAGGAGTGAGGTTATATACTCAGTAAGTAAACACATAATGATACTTAAATCATAAATAACACAATAATTATTTAAATATAAATAACTCATCATCACATCCATGCACAAAATAAAGAGTTTTTACACTTTAATGCCATATAGACTATCAAATATTAGTACCACATAGGCTATAGATATTATTGTCATAGGCTATCAAATGTTGTTGCCATGTATGCTATCATATTTGGCTACCACACATGTTATAGATATCATTGCTACAAAGGCTATCAAATGTTGTTGTCATACTTGCTATCATATTTGGTTGCCACATAGGATATAGATATCATTGCCATAGAGGCTATCATATTTAGTTGCCACATAGGCTATTAAATGTTGTTGCCACATAAGCTATCAAATGTTGTTTCCATACTTGCTATCATATTTGGTTGCCACACAGGCTATAGATATCATTGCCATAGAGGCTATCAAATGTTGTTGTCAAACAGGCTATCATATTTAGTTGCCACATAGGATATAGATATCATTGCCACATAAACTATTAAATGTTGTTGCCATACAGGCTATGGATATCATTACCACACAGACTATCAAATGTTTCTACCACATATGTAATAATATATTATTTCTTGCTTAAACAATATCAAGTAATGGTCCTTTGCAAAACATTTATAAATCCAACAAAATTCTTGCAATAAAATGACTAATAGTAATGCCCATCAACATTGGCAATCCATATCATAACATACTTTCATTCTTAAGCCATAACTTATCAATATCTCATGAAAATAAATAATTCAAAGTCTAATAATCCTTTCATGAACGTATTCATCAATATCATCTCATTAAACAACATTTCATTCCTTTGAGTATATGTTCATGGCATTTAACTAATCACATGTTTTGTACCATTAACTATTCACTTACCTCCTTCTTTAAGCTATAAAGCCGTGGATAGTCCCAAATGTTTCCTAATATTATCTTCAATGCCTGGAGGACCTATTTTAATACACCAAATCAATCCATGATGATAAAGTAAGATTTTCATCTTGTTATGCATATATGCTCTAGTAAAATATCATAACCTTAATAGGTTTTTTTTATAATTACTTTTGCCTCACAAATTCAAATGACCTGATTATTCTTTTTCAATTAAACTAGACATATATGAGTATAATATATCCAAAATTCAGTCCAAAATATAAACTACATAATTTATGGTCAGTTTTATAATTTTGCCCTATTTTGGGTACAATTATACATTAAATAGTTTCGTAAATTTAGTCATATCTCAGAACATAAAGTCCAATTGAAAAACTAATTTATATCCAATTATTTAACATATAAATGAACATTTTTCATGTTTTACACATGCCCCAATTTAGCTTCTAAGGTCTTCAAATAAAATGATCAATCTCAAACTTTGTTGACATGAACAGGTTTAGGACCAACCCCAATCAAGGAGCCATATCTCTTAGCACACAAAATATATTAAGAAAAACTTATTTATAGGAATTTAAATAAAATATAAGGCTACAAATTTTATATTTTTCACTTCACCTAATTTCCATTCTAACCCTACAAAATTATTAGAAAATATAATTGAGAGTAGAGTAGGTTTTAATAATAACTAGTCACAATCAAGGGCCATATCTCTTCACACACAACTTATTTGGCAAAAATATTTTATAAAAACTTAGATGTGACATAGCCTTACAACTTTCATGCTTTGCATTTTCCCTAATTCATCTTCTAAAGTTATGAAATTATGGGAACAATAGTCTGCCCTGAAAACAAAATTAAATGAATTCAACTCATAATCACTATCAACAACTTCTCCATATGAATCCTAATTGCAATTACTTTATAACTCCCTCTATTTGCTCATGATTAACATGCTATGGAGGAGAAATTTCATAAGAGGACAAATATGAAATGACATATCTTTCACCAAAGTTAGAAAACCTCAAGATTCTTCCTAGTTAACTTAGTCTTTTTCTTCCTTTTACCGCACCTCCTCACATTTTTGCCTCTTTAATATGCTCATAAAGAAAGAAAAATTCAATTTGTATGCCTAACTTAATAAGACAAAATCATGATGGCTTATTCCTATTGGTTGAAAGCTTAATTTTCCTCTTTTAATCCTTTTCTTCACTCCTTCATCACCTTTATCCATATATTAATCCCTACATGCTCCTTCTATTTTTAATAAATCCCAAAACACCATTATTTAAAAACCTATAACACGCACAAAACATATGACAATTTGTCATGCCATAATGCAAACATCATATTCATAGTCAAATGCCTCAAATGTAATTATGTAAATGTTGTTGTCATGCTTATGTCATGTGATGCATATATTCAAATATAACATTATTAAAATGGTTATGAATTGTATTGAGGATGTTACATAAAAAAAAATAAGTCCCCTTTTCTATGTGATCCATTTATTTGCGAGGGACAAGATAATTTCTCAATTGATATTGGTGTTTGCCCAGCCAGATTCATTGCTTAGAAACTTTGATTTCCCAATTTCAACGAAATATCTGAAAAGGACCTTTTTTCTCTCTTTAGCATAGCTAGGATAACTCTAGTTATGTATTTAGGCTACTTGACATAATAAAATGAAATTTTAGTTTATAATATTTAATTACATTCAATTATAATTAGATTTGTGGGCAAAGTTCCTTATATGTAAATCCACATACATAGCCTTAAATTGCAACAAAAATAAATAAATTCAAGGAACAATTATAGTATAGTCATTGAATATATGTTGTTTAAATAATTGCATCCTCATTTTTTTAAATCAATTTTTTAGTACATTCATAATTTACATCCATCTTAATAGGTTAAAAACTATTCAAACGTTTAAAATAAGAGTTTGTTTATTAGAATTTAATATTAGGTTAAGGACACAAATACCTAAAACTAAAATACTAATGACAAATTCACCTCAAGTATTTATAATTTTCAAAAAAAAAAAAAAGGTTTCGATTGGATTATGACAAATACATGCTCAAATATCCATCCTTTAATCAACTCTATAAATTAAAATATGTTAATAACTAAAGTGAGCATAACACGAAAACTAAATCATTTTATCTTAACAAACCTGTTGGCCCTAGTGCGCCAAGAAGGGGGGGGGGTTGAATTGGTAGCAAATTTAGACTTTTGATTTTAGAGGAAGTACACAAGAATGAGAGATTAGAAAAAGGGTAGGAGAAGAATGAATACAAGAGTTTTATAGTGGTTCAGGTATTAACCAACCCTATATCCACTCCCCAATTCACCAATTGGGTATTTCACTCAATCTTTAGTGTTTCATAAGCTCACACTCAACTTAGTGTTTAGGCTCACACCAAACCTTACAAGTGTTTTTCCAAGGCTCACACTCAACCTAGTGTTTTTGGCTCACACCAAATGTTACAAGTGTTTTCCAAGGCTAACACTCAATTTATATAAGATTTTTCTAAAGCTCACTCTCAAACCTATACAAGAGTTTTCTATACAAGGGCTAACTCTCAAACCAAACCCAAAAGGTGTTTAAAGCTCACACCAAACTATGTACAAAGAAATAAAGAATGAAAGTTGTGAATTAACTTTGCAAGAGTTTTGACACTACCAATTGTTCTTCTCTTGCATTAACATCAGTTTGGTGGAGTATTTATAGCCCATACCCACCAAAGAGACGTTACTCTAAAACTATAAACAAATCTCCAAGATATGTTATACATATTTAACAATAAATGCTTGTCAGGTTAAAGTTGTGGTTGCTACTACCTTTTCGCAATCGCGAATTTCCAAATGTGGCTGAAAATTCCATTTGTCTAACGATTAGTCAACATGTCAGTTTTTCGTTGGTCATCTAGGAAAATATAACCATTGTATTCTAACCACTCTTAAAAGTCATGGTCGCAATTATTCCTTATGCAGGGCACGACTGAGATACAAATTCCTCTGTAATTCAACCAATGGCTCCTTCAGTTGAGTCGTGGTTGCGAATTCGCCCACGTATTCCTCTGACCTAGCTTCATCCATTCTTATAGTAGTGTTGTAGTTACGAATTAGGGGATACCGAATGTGAATTCCTCTGTTCTTCTAAAAGATGGAGATTTTAACTTCCATTGAAGATAACTTTTATAAACTGTAAAAACAACACTTAAATTGATATTATAACTTTCAAACTATATTGTTAAGATCAAAAGAGAGTCTTGACTTAGGTTTGAATAACCTAGTCTAACAATTTTCTTCTTTTCCTTATGATGATGATTCAAGTGATGAAGATGAAGTAGCAAACTTTTGCTTCATGGTTCAAGAGGACTCCTCCAAAAAGGTAAGTACTTCTCCACACTCTTTTGATGATTATGATGCATTTAATGATATAGATGAAGGGCTTTTAGAAGCTTTCACTTTGAAATGTAACAAATATAAGTCACAAATGAAAACTTACAAGAAAAAATGTTCCAAACTAAAGGATGAATTTAAATCCTTAAATGATCTTGTAAGTGAGTTGAGCACTTCTAATGAAGAACTCAAAAAGTCACTAGAGAGTCTTTCTAAGTCTTCATCGTCTTTTAACTTTTTAAGAAAGGAAATGATTCTTTAAAGGATAAAGTTATAAAACTTGGAAATTCTATCTCTAAATTTCATAAGGGGAAGGAAGCTTTGGATACACTTATTATATCTCAAATACCTCCTTTAGCTAAACATGGTCTAGTTAATCAAGGGGAAGAGAGCTAAGACGCAAAGAGAAAAATATGCTTACATTTATAATAAAAAGCATGTTCAACCACACAAACATAATAAATTCTCTTCTACTCCTAATCACTCATGCATTTGCATACACTTTCACCACCCAAGTATGAGAAGTCCTCCTATTCATACAATGGTTGTGCATAGGAGAAAGACTCATAAGTTTAAACTGCAATGTCAATATTGCATAAGATATGGGCATATCAATGTATTTTGCCACATTAGGAAGGCACACCTCAAATTGGAGGACCCTTCCAAGACATATTGTGATCAATAGTGCAAAATTACTTATGTTTGCTATTATAATTTGAGTTTGTACAATTGACAAGTTTATGGTCATTCCCTCTCATATTCCCTATTCTCTCTCTTATTCCCTCCTATTCCTCTCTTTTTGATCTTGACAAAGGGGGAGAGATAATTGATTGAATATACCAAAAGGGAACATACAAAAAGAGGAGATAAAATTGACAATGATCTTATTAGAATAACTAAGGGGGAATATGGATTGAAGGGGAGCAATCATTCTCTTAGTAGCATGCATAATTGATTTCTTTATCCTTTGCATATTCAATCTAAATTGTCAAAATAAAAAAGGGGAAGATTGTTAGACTATGTTATTCAAACCTAAGTCAAGACTCTCTTTTGATCTTGACAATATATATTGAAAGTTCTAATGTCAATTTTAAGTGTTGTTTTATAGTTTATAAGAGTTATCTTTAATGGAAGTCAAAATCTCCATCTTTTAGAAGAACGGAGGAATTCGCGATCGGTATCCTCTAATTCGCGACTGCGACACCGCTATAAGAATGGATGAAGCTAGGTCAGAGAAATTCACAGGCAAATTCGCAACTACGACTCAACTGAGGTTAAATTATAGAGGAATTCGCGTGTCAGTCGCGCCCTGCATAAGGAATAATGGCGACCGTGACTTTTGAGAGTAGTTAGAACATAATGACTATATTTTCTTGGATGACCACCAAAAAATTGACACGTGGACTAGCCGTTAGACACAAACGGGATTTTTAGCCGTAATTGAAAATTTACGACTTCGAAAAGATAGTAGTGATCACGACTTTAGCCTAACCAATATTTATTGCTGAATTTGCCTAGCACATCTTAGAGATTTGTTTACAGTTTTAGAGTAATGTCTCTTTGGTGGGTATGGGCTATAAATACTCCACTAAACTGATGTTAATGCAAGAGAAGAACAATTGGTAGTGCCAAAACTCTTACAAAGTTAATTTGCAACTTTTTTTTTTATTTTTTTATACATAGTTTGCTGTGATCTTTAAACACCTTTTGGGTTTGGTTTAAAAGTTAACCCTTGTATAGAAAACTCTTATATAGGTTTGAGAGTGAGCCTTAGAAAACTATTGTATAGGTTGAGTGTTAGCCTTGAAAAACAGTTGTAAGATTTGGTGTGAGCCTAAAACACTAGATTGAGTGTGAGCCTTGGAAACTTGTAAGGTTTGGTGAGAGCCTAAACACTAAGTTGAGTGTGAGCTTGTAAAACACTAGAGATTGAGTGAAATACCCAATTGGTGAATTGAGCAAT
Organism: Omphalea diandra; assembly: GCA_949677035.1. Classification (NCBI taxonomy): domain Eukaryota; kingdom Viridiplantae; phylum Streptophyta; class Magnoliopsida; order Malpighiales; family Euphorbiaceae; genus Omphalea; species Omphalea diandra. Next base: position 10,547 of record CATIWR010321589.1, on the reverse strand, counting down.
GAATGTAGGGTTGGTTAATACCCGAACCACTATAAAACTCTTGTGTTTAGTCTTCTCCTACCCTTTCTCTAATCTCTCATTCTTGTGTGCTTCCTTTAAAATCAAAAGTCCAAATTTGCCACTAATTCAACCCCCCCTTGTTGGTGCACTAAGGCCAACAAAACCCAATTCAGCAAATCAACATGCAATGGATTTGCAATCAAAAGGAAATAAATCAAATTTATATTTGTAAAATTTTTCATGCATCTTTATTATCGGCTCATTGATATATCGAACCAAAAAACACAGTTCACAACTTCTCCTTTTAGCTTCTACTTCTTCGCGTTTCTTCAAAATTCTTCTTCCAGCTAGATTTGAAAGCCATTGATCGATTAACACAAGATATGAGTTCACATCTTCTCTTAAAATCTTGTCCTACAAACTTCTTCTGCAAACATCTATAAAAAAAATTTGACAAATCATCATCTCCATCATCGTCCCTTCCAAACAGGTAAAAACAACTAACAAAAAACTTGAACAACAATTGTTTTCTTATACATTTTCCATTAAACTATGTTTCTATTTCAAAAAATAATGAACAATTTTTTTATTATTTGGATAATCTTCAAATAAATATGATTGAAAATCAGTTCAAAAATAATTAAAAATAAATGAATTTAAAAAAAGAACAATGTTTACAAATACTTTAATTATTCATTAGTGAGATAACAAAATTTTGCATTTGTTTTTAATATTCTTTCGAATCTAGTAATTATAAATTGTAAATAAAAATTATTTACAAATTATTTTCTATTTGTTTATTTAATGTTTATCAGAAATTATATCTTTTTAAAAATCATTATGTATTTACAAATTATAAACTGTAATTATACAACTATTTGTGTTTACTATACATCTATTTCTTGTTTATCATACATCTATTTATAGTTTATCATATTCTTCATTCAACGATTATAAATTATAAATAAAAAATATTTATAAATTGTTTACTATTTGTTTATTTCATGTTTATCATAAATGATAATATGTTTTTAATATTCTCATGTATTCACAAAATGAAAAATGTGACTATAAAATGATTATATATTGTTTACAACTCATATATTTTTGGTTTATCATAAATGTCAAAGTGGCAAAATATTGACTAACACTTTCTATCTAACCAACTTGTCATCTTTTATTCACTTTTCAACAAAAAGTGAATCTTATACCCATATTCATTCACTACAAAGGTATTTATGAAGAACGTTTGACATGCATCAACTTTGAAGTACTTATACCAGCAGATTGTAACTTCAATAGACTGCTAAAAATTATTAGAGACCAAGTTCAAACCATACAAGAAGAAAAAGGAATAGATACATAATATCAAGTAAAAGATGGATACCTAACATTGAAGATACAAAATGACATAAATCTTCAATTCCATTTGGAATTGAAAAAGAAGGAGCTAGACTTCATGAAGTACCTATCGTGCATCAAAATTGTTGAAAATGAAGCTCTTTTTTTCACATCAACAACTCTTCAAATTTGCAAACTTGAGACAACAACAACAACTGCAAATACAGTTGAAAACTTATCAAATGTGCATTCCACAAACAACATATACGACTTCATTAACTTTGCAAATTATATAAGCAAGACCGTTTCACTAGTAGGTAACTCAAATAACAAAGAAACATGAAAGCTATAAAATAATACATAAAATAATTGAGAAGGAAATTAAAGCAAGAAAAGTATACAAAGACAAAGAGATTTTGATGCTAAACTTGAGTTTCTATGCAAGAAGAAATAATTTCCAATACAAGGTGCAAAAATCGTGTCATAGATACTATTATATTTACAATTTGGATGAGACATGCAATTGGTATTTGAGAGCATTAAGGATTTGAAATACAAGTATGTTCAAGATTTAGAAAACTTAACAACATCCATATTTGTCGCCTAGAAATCAAAATAAGTGATCAAAGACAAGCTACTTCAAAATCGTTAGTGATTGCATCAAGTTGAAGTTCGTCAACAACAAAAATGTTTCCACCCACGTAGATATAATAAGGGACATTAATGAAAGTTATGGAATATCTCTCAACTATAAGAAAGCTTGGAGGTCAAAAGGAAAGGTACTAGAAAATTTAAGAGTGAAACTATAATCTTTACACCAAAAAAATACCAAGCTACTTATACATGGTTGAGAAAACAAACCCCGGATCAATTATTGACCTAAAAACAAAAGAGGATAACATATTCTTCTATTTGTTTATGTCACTGAATGGTTCAATTAAAGGATGAAAATACTGCAGACCAATATTAGTAGTGAATGAGAGTTTCTTAAAGGCATCATATAGAGGTACATTGTTATTTTCATGCATATAAGATGAAGATAACCACATTTTCCCTTTGGTTTTGTAATAGTCAATTTAGAGAATAATGCTTATTGGGAGTGGTTTTTCAAAAGACTAAAAACAACTTTTGGAGAGAGAGAGAGAGAGAGAACAATTATGTATCATATCAGGTAGGCATGAAAGTGTAGAAAAGGCAATTAAAAAGGTATGTACCGTAATTACGACCGGTAACATCTTTACAATCGATTTACTTCTTGTTTATATTTTGTTGATCTGTATTTCAAGTAGGTCTTTCCACAAGTGACATATGGAGTATGCATGTACCACTTACTTTAAACAACTTGAAAACACATTTTAAGAAAGACACAAAAAAAAATAAGAGATACATTCTTGGCAGCAATACAGACATGCATAAATGAAAATTCTTGCATTTTATAAAGGAACTAGAAAAGATTGACAAGCGAATTATACCATACCTAGAGAGGATTGGATACCATAAATGGTCTCGTTTGTATTATGCAAATAATAGATACTTCACCATGACCTTCAACATTGTTAAATCACTATATTTAGCAAACAAAGGATCAAGAAAACTTCTAAAACAGCTCTGCTAGAGAGCTTGCGTTCTTTGGTAGAAGAATGGATACATTAAAACAGAAACATTGCTAAATAAAAATGACTATAAAAACTGAAAAATGTCTAATTAAGAACTTCAACAATTCCATGACATTAATAGTAAGTATCCTAACCATCTATACTGCATATACATTGTCATTATAATTTATTCACTTTGTATTGTATGATAAATATATAATAAACAAAAAATAAATATGTTTCACCAATATATCTCTAAATTTAGTAACAAAATTTTCTATACTAATAGGTCCAACCTACAAATGAAGATTTGTACAAAGTCAAAGCCATTGAAACAATATTCATAGTGGACATGCAAAAGAGAACTTGCACATGAAACAAGTTTCAAATGGATGAGATGCCATGTGCAACAAGTTTCGAATGGATGAAATGGCATGTGAACATGCATTTGTAATCTTAAAAAAAATACAATCAAGATTCTCATGCATACTGCTCAAATTTCTATAGGAAGACTAACATGCTCGCTGCATATGATGCAACAATAATCCAATAAAAAATGAATCCATATGGGATATACCAAATAAAATTAAAGAATTCAAAGTTCTTCCTACAGAACGTAGAGTGAAATCAGAAAAATCAAAGAAAAGAAGATACAAAGCTACAGGGGAGAATACAACCAGCAACAAGTGCAACAAATGTGGACATATTGGACATAATAGGAAGATTTGTAGGAATCAACCAAGAAAAACATGATAAGCAATAAATCATTTAAATAGTACACTTGCACAAATTTTTAAAAACATCAGCATGCATATTTAGTAATTGTAAAACTCTCTAAAAATTTTTTAAAAATTAATAAAGCAAAATAGGAAAATGTTTATTTCTAATTTACAATAGGTTTACTTTCTATTTATTATCACTGTTGACATTGTAAGTAAGAACTATCAATATGTTTATGAAGATGTTTATTTTATATTTATAATAGGTTTATTTCTAATGTATGGCAAGCAAAACTTCATTCCTTGGATACCGTAGTATTTGTTTTTCAACATATTCTTCATTCAACAATTATAAATTATAAATAAAAAATGTTGACAAATTGTTCACTATTTATTTATTTCATGTTTATTTTGTTCTAATAACAAAAAACAATAAACAATAAACCTGCACTTTTCAGTTACATTTTAGGCAAATCCCACATTCATTTTTTTAGTTAAGATATTGATAATTCTATACCTTTTAATAATATATGAATGAACTCTAAAAACAAAAAAACCTATAAAAACTTTAAATAAAAAATATTTCCAACCAAAAAATACTTAACACATTATGAAACTTCAATAACATTCAAATTAATATTACTCAAACTAATATATACAAAGTACCATCCAACTTACAAATAAATCATATAGTTAAAAATACAAATGTTTATAACCTAATTGCAAATAAAAAACAATCATATTAATTCAGAAGACCATACTAGATATCTCTCTTTTGATTATATCTTAGGGGTCCAAGATAATCAATGTCACTTTCAACATTATTTTCTTGTTTAGACCTTGCATGAAGATATAGCAAAACAATAAGCCTAGCCCTGTGAGTATCAACATTAAAACCTTCAACAAGGATTTCTTTGCCGCAAATCAAGTACTCAACGAACGACACCACAAACACCCCACAATCACTAACAACAAAAAGAAGGGAAAAAAACCACAAATTTTACACAAATATAATATAAGATAAAAATTAAAAAAACACACAAATACATGAAAATTATCTCTCATATTGAGAAGGTAAATCCCTAACTAATTCAATGTTAAAATGTTGCTTTCAAGGATTTTCTAGCATAGGGACTAACATTAAAATCAATGTCAATCCATGAACCATAAAACCTAACCATCGATAGAAAATGTTGTAGTAAAACACTATATGATGTCAGAACCTCCCTACATAATTGATCATAATTGGCTATCTTCAATGAATTATACACAAAAATCCTCCTCTCCCTAAAATTGAGATTCCCTAAATTTCAATGTTCTTTAGACACATAATGGATAGGGAAGATGACAAAGTCCACATCAGCCCATCATTAATTAAAGCACATATGATATCCTAGGACATACTCATTAACAACACTATCAACACATACAACAGACAAGTTATCATTCTTTGCCTTATATTTATTGTACAATAATCTAATAGCACCATCAAACAACAAATCAGTAGTAGCAAACTTTATTTTCATGTCATTGCTATACTTCCCATTCTTCCTCAAATAATAAAATATAACATCCATATACTGCTAAAAAAAAGGAAAGTATTAATATAAAGCATACATAAAGAAAGACATAAAAAGTAAACTAAAATTAAACTTATAATAAACAAAAAATAAACATATAGCAACATATGAAAACTTATTTCATACCATACCAATATACATAAGAGTCAACAAAAATAAACATATAATAAACCAAAAATCAACATATAATAACATATAAAAAACTTTTATCTCATTCAATAACATTATATAACAATCCACCAAAATACAAACATAGAATAAACTAAAGAAAAAAATTATAATCACATATAAAAGACTTTTGTTCCATTCCATTATGGACATATAATAAGTCAACAAAAAATAAACGTATATTAAACCATAAATTAACATATACCGTTGAGTTAAGATATTGTCCTTTGTAGAACAAGGAACGAAACCATGTCTTCTCAGTAATAGCAGCAACACCAAAATCAAAACCAGGCTCTATAAGATTCGATCTCTTTGAGTAGAATAAGCCACTGTATAAAAAACATTTGTTAAAAAAAATATAAAAAATGAAATACATAAAAGTTAAACATACTTAGCACCATGTAAAATCTTTTAGTCTTTTTCTTCTTCACTTCTTCCTCTATCCAAAACTCAAATTCAATCAATTTTTCATCCTCAAGCCAATGCCCAAACTTCTCATCCAAAGGACAAAAACCAAATAGAACCTATTTTATTTTTCCAATATTTTGTCCTCTCTTCCTTCTTTATATCTCTCTAGAATCAGAAAACCCAAGCTCATTTAAATAGGGGGATTTATATAGAGTTTCAAGTTTAAGAGCCCTTTTCTGAAGAGGTAGGACATCAATAACATCCATGTCAACTCTTTTTCGCACTACTGGCTGTAAAATAAGGTAATAATTACAAACAATCAATAAATATAAAATAATCATTCAAAAAAACTAAAATAAACATCACACCAAAAAATAATAAACAGAAAAAAAAAGACCTCAGTAGACTTTAGCTCATGAATTGCTTTTGCGGTAACAATAATAGTTATCTCCAACTCCTCTTGATCCAACTCATCAATAAAAGAAGAAGATGACATGTCCATTAAATCAATTTTATCAAACTTCTTCCTATTAGCAACAAAAAAGCCACCTTTACTTCTATCAATTTGCCCAACATTTTGTCTTCTTCATATATCTTCCCTTCATCATCATCTTTCTCATTACTAGAATTTTCAACACCACCTCCACCATTATCGTTGTTCCTATCATCCTACAAAATAAAACACCATTTTAATTCTACATATATAACATTACACAAATCAATCGTAAATCAACACAATAATAACATAAAACAAACAACAAACAAATAATACAACAAATATATAACAATGTCATAAAAAAGTCAACATCTCACAAATAACAAATCAACAAAAAATAAATACAACACTTATTAAATATACCTTCTTATCCTAATCTCCATCATCTTTATCATCAAAACTATTACCATCTTCACCTTCATTTCCATCAAAATCACCTTCATTCTTTTCATCATCCTAAGTAAGTAAAAGAAACATATAACAATAACATAAAAACAAAGAATAACTTTGAAATCAACAACAAATATTTATAACACCACCAACAAAAAAATCTCATCATCATTATCATCACTAGCACCATTCACACCACCTACACCACCTGCACCCTACATATAATAATAATAATAATAATAATAATAATAATAATAATAATAATAATAATAATAATAATAATAATAATAATAATAATAATAATAAAATATAAATATTACGACCACCAACTAAATAAAAAAAATAATATACCTTAAGTTTTGAATTTATCAAAGCCAACTCGAAAAAAAACTAACCCAAATTGATTTTTCAAATACCCCCTCATAAAGCTCTGAAAATAAATGACACCTGAGTTTATCTACTCTTCATTTGCAATCAGTAAATCCAACTTCTTTTGCATTTTCTCTTTATTTCTCACCACTTCAACCAACTTTTCTTACAACTTCTCTAACTCGTTTCAATATAAAGAAGGATAGTTAGAACAAACTAAATCAAGAATATCTTCTATAGATAACCCATATGATTTCTTGCCCTCCATAAAACTAGTTGGATCTATTTTTTTCAAAAAAAAAAAAAAAAACCATTCAACTTCAACTTAGCCTTCTCCTCATCAGTAGTAGAAGTATTCTTCAATCTAAACTAAAAAAAAAAACCAAAAATATATCAATAAAACAAATAAATATAAAAACATCAAAACTAAAAAAATTCATTAAAATCATTTTAAACAAAAAAAAAAAGAAGAAGAAAAGTATCTTTTATTAGACAAATTAAACTTTTTCCTTTAAAGTTCAGAAATATTAAGAGAATAATTACAACCTCAATTCAGTATCCGAGGGATACGAACACCAGTAAATGAACAAAACTTGTCCACCATTATAGGACAACACTCGTGGAACCAAATCTAAAGAGCTAAGGGAAAACTAATCAACCTATAATAAAGGAAACTCTTCAATCCTTTAGACTTTAAATCAACAAACTTCTCCTCTTTCCCAACCACCTGCCTTTTCAAATTTTTAATATTCATGTCAAACACTTCTTTCCCCTAAGATAATCATTATACTGTTCACTGTAAAAAATACTTGTACTACTCCTATCCACGACCCTAATAAGTAAATTGCTAAATAAAAACATCTCAACAAAATATAACATAGTTATCTTGACTGCGTCTTTGTCATTAACACATCTCTTTGACAAAAAGCAATCTCTAATAGCTTGCTTCCTCACCTTCTTCAAGAAACCAAAATACCTATCCAAAATACAACCATAAATCTTAGGAAATTTCAATTTATCATACTCATCTATGCACTTTAGCCTTGTAATAGCAGCAAAATCTTTCAAAGTAAACTTTAGTATTTCCCCCCAATACAAACCCACAACTCATCCAGGTTTGGCTGTTTCACCTCCCATAAAAGCAAAGAATAAATAAGTTGTACTTGCAACTTGAAATTTTCCAACTCAAAAAGCTTTCCAAAATAGCACTCCCTAAACAAATTCAACTGACTCTCTGAGATTCTCCTTCAAATTCTTAATCACATTGTAATCAAAATGATTAGTAATTCTCACTGTAAATAATTATCAGATTCCAGCTTATACTTCATACCCTACAAACAAAAAACAACATATTAACAAACAAAAACAAAAAAAATCAACCAAAAATCAATAAAAAGTAAACCACAATACTTCAAAACTAACAAATCACCATCATAACATCAAAATCAAACATAAATCAATAACAAATAAATAACTGGGCAATTATAGAAATCAACATAAAAAAAAAGAACATCAACAACTGAAGAAATAAAACAACATAACAAATAAATTACAAATCAATCTCAAAAATCAACAAAACAATAACAAAATAAATTACAAAATTAGACATAGTAAGAAAAATAACTAAAATCAATAGATAAAAACAAAAAATAAACCATAAATCATCATAAAATAATCATACAAAACCAACACAAAATAAAACAAAAAACGCTTCAACAACTTACAAATAAAAAAAAAAGTAAACCAAAAATCAATAAAAAATAAACATTGAAACAAAATAAAACTAAAAAAACTAAAAAATTACATGTGGAATAGTAACTGGATCCTCAAAAACTGAGACCCTCCGAACTGCCTCTTCACAAAACAAATGCTTTTCGATTTCTCAACCATAGGATTCTGTTCTTCGAAATCACTATCCTTAACAATCTTTCACTTCAACCCAAACAACTTCTTTTGAGTACTACCAATTTTTTCCATCTTCCTTATCGATTTCTTACCACTTTCCACATTCCGCCTCAATGGAGATTTACTTTCAACATATTTCTTATGACCTTCCACGTTTTGCTTCAATGGAGATTTACTTTCAGTAGATTTCTTACCCATTTCAATAGTCTTTGACATAATCGCAAACCTCTTAGACTTAGGGTTTACTAACTTCCTAAAAATTTACAAATTACTATTAATCACAACTGACTTATCAGAAAATAGAGAAAATATCATACCAAACAATAATAAATATGGAAAAGTTACAACATTAGTTCAATAATGAAGCGAAAAAAATATATGATCTTGATAATTTGGGTAAACCAAAAAGGAAATGGTACCAAGAATTCAACTTATCGTGATAATGAGGTGAGACAAGAATGGTGTTACAAAGTAAATGATGCAATAATTGTAAAAATGTCAAACAAAAAAAGTAAATATGAAAGTGTCGTATTGTTTTTCTAAAAAATGTGGAACATAAATGTCTTTAGGAAATAATAAAAGATGCACTGTGTAATTTTCTTTTTAATATTTCTATTCAAAATTTTTTTTAAGAAAGTAAATTATTGGCCAAAAATATAAAATTCTCGTGTTTAGTTGGATATAAATTTTTTTAGAGAATTTAAAATTAATATATTTAGTTTATACATAGAATAGTTCAAAGAAATTAACTTAGTTACTATCATACTTTTAATGTAATTGCATATTTTTATTTAATTAGTATACAAAATGTCTTATATAATGAAATTAATCATAGTATCAATTTAATATGAAATATAATTAGAATATAATATCATTGCAATATATAATATTATAATACCCTAAAAAATAGAAATTAAGTATGAATGCCATAAAATACTAAAAAATATAATAGCCCTAAATTGGTTTAAATTTTAAAATTATGATAAAATATCCAAAAATTTTTAGTTGCATAAATTTACTTAAATTTTAAAATATATTGAATGTCATAAAATATTCAAAATCTTAATTTCCCTAAATTAACCCAAAAAATATGAATGCTATAAATTGTCCTAAAAATAGAAGCATATTCAAAATATAAGTGAATTTTGCATGACATAAGATATCCGACTTTTTAAATTGGCCAAAAATTTGAATGTCAGATGCTGCCCTAAAAATAAAGTATATTCAAATCTATAGAATTAAATTTGAATGCCAAAAAATATGAAAAAATTTTAATTGCCTTAAAATTTTCAATTTCACAACTCGCCCTAAAAATAAAAGTATATTCAAATTATATTTGAATTTTTAATTTCATAAAATTTCAAATTATGCATAATCTATCATAAGTTGATTCATTGAATAATTGAGAAAAATATTATTAATTTTTATGTTCACTTGTTGAATATTATATGCTTGTACTTAATGTTCATTATTACGACCACAAATTTCTTTACATCATGAGAGGTAATCATTATTTTTTATTTTTGCATAAAATATTTATTAATTATCACACTATATATATATATATATATATATA
>CATIWR010321583.1:0-31607 GCA_949677035.1 Omphalea diandra | reverse complement strand
TAAAATATATTGATACAAATATATATATATATATATATATATATATATATATATATATATATATATATATATATATATATATATATATATATATTGTAATTATCTATTAAATTTTTACTATGAAATATTTAATGTCATTTGTTGGATTGATTAGTAGGAATCATTTTGTTCAAATTTAACAAATTTTCTCTTGAAATTATATCACATAAAACTAAAGGTATAAATCAATAAACAATTCTTTATTACAATTACCTCCATACATAAATGCAAATTTGAAACATTTATTTTATTATTTTATTTACTTGACAATAATTTTATAAAATAATAATTAATCATTAAACTAATTAATTATTTATTAAATACAAATAATTATTGAATTTACCTAAATTTTAATTTTATATTCATATCGTGCAATGCAGATTGACAACTAGTTAAATTTTAATATTGAACATTTTTGTACAAATATGGGTAGATTTTGTTATATTTTTAGCTATGTCAATTCAATTTGTTTTAATATGAGTATAATGCCACAATGCACTAGTTTAAATCTACTAGTTTTGTATTGCTATCTTAATATGCTTAATCAAGTCTACTACCAACTTTTTTTAAAAAAAAAAGGGTAGTTGACTTTATTCTCGTCAATTTTAGGTTTCTTTACTTGAAACATGAAGCAGCTTTCTTTTGGACATTGCAACAAAGAATGGAGTTGAATTTTGAAATTTATTGAATTAGTTTTTATTCTGATAGATCCCATAAGCTATTTGATATATGAGCTGAGCAATCTAGATGGTTCGGTTCGCTGACTTGCAAGGCAAACTAAGTCAGTGGGAGATTAGGTCTAGATCAAGGTTTCCACTCCAATGATTAAATTACCTTTGCTTGATTTTGGGGGTAAGAATATGGAGAGATTCTATAGCTAACGGGTGATACCTTGGGCCTTTATATAAGAGTTATGTCCTGTAGAGAATGTTTAGGTCACTGATGGGAGTGGTTAATGGTTATTGTTTGGCTAGGCTCATGGTTTTTTATCAAGCCGAACCTTCTCTAGAGTTCAAGCCGAGTGAGTCCATTGGCCAATGGGTTGAGTCGATTATGCAGAGAGATATGTAGGGCTAAGTTGGGCCTTATGCAATGTTAGGCCTGGGCCATTTGACATCTGGGTATTATCACATGTCCCCCTAGTAGTCCGAGTCTATTTATGTCTCGACTTTGTATTAGTATGGTGGCTGAGCTGATACCAATGGGCTGATGTTTAAGAGGGAATTAGAATTTTGCATTTCAAAAATCAAAGCGTAGGACGGTTGGGGATGCCATGTGTCGCTTGATTTCCTTGCATTGGTTATTAGACTTTGATTGATTGAATATAAGTCGTCCAATGGGATGACATTTCGTATGGGTTACCTTTTCGTCTTCGGTCTCATGGGGCTATAGAGGTTTTCTTTATCTTTTCCTCTCATTTGTCATTTGCCTTTTCTCTCTCAAAAGTCTTACGCTTGCTACTGGTGATTTCACATCTTCTACAAAAAATTTTCTTCAGTTAAAATTTGGAATTCTTGAAGGTTTATTCATTATTATTTTCTCTTTCTTTTTCTTTGCTTTGCTTTAAAGATTATGGATTTAAGGGATGAACCTTATGCGACTAGAGGGTTCATGAAGGGTTTAATAGTTTCAGATGCCTTAGGTAGAGGGAGGAGAAGGGGGAATGTTTCTAGAATAGTGACGAGCAAGGTTGAGGTTGGGATGAGCAGCTAGGCCGAAAGGGCTAAAGATAGTCATGTCAAGCTGGCGAAAGCTATTGAATAGCTCATGCCTCTATAGATTCGTAGGCAAATCCTTGGCTGACAAAGAGTCAAAGCTGGATAACTGACCTGGATCTTCTCAAGATCTATTTGATGTATAAGATTCTGGATGAGTTCCATCTTAGCATGCCTAGACCCGAGCTGAGGGTATTTTAAGAGTCAGAGCCAAACTAGTTCATACTATACGAAGAGGATTTGAAGGTTGGTCTTTGGCTACCAATATCTAGACCTCTACAATAAGTATTTGCCAAGTATAACGTGGCTCCATCGCAGCTAAGCCCAAATGCTTTGAGAATACTAATGGGGATGTTCTTGTTGACCAAGGAGAAAGGATTATCATTTATGCTCAGTGTCTTTAGGTGAGTCTACTCACTTATCAACCAAGTTGGGAAGGACAACTATTATATGTCAGCTTAGCTAGGCATTAAGCTCTTCACTAACTATCTTTCATCCATAAATGGGTGGTTACATAAGTATTTCTTAGTGACTTGTGCTTAGGAGATTCCATTACCTTCGAATGGATGAGGAAAGCAAAGTGGAATATGGATGTTAATGTGTATGACTGGGAGGCGGCCATAGTAGAGCTGATCTAGGTGGATGATTATATATATCTTACTGGGCTGGTAAACAAATATTATACAGTGTCTGAGTTAAGTGGTATGGTGATTGTTAGTTCTTTATTGCATTAACTAATGTATTTATCTTTTTATTTTGAAAAGATGGATCTTAAAGCTATAAGTGTTGAGATAACACACCATAAGGTAGCACAGGAAGAGAGGAGGAAGAGGGTCGGAAGGCTATTGAAATAACTACCACCAGTGTGCCCCTGTCGAGGGTTGTCACACTAGTGACGGGTGTTTCTTCTTTTTATCCCTAGCTAGCTGAGCAGCTGGGGTAGTCCGGCTTCTCATCCAAGAGGTCACAGGTGGGGGTTATTGAGATTGACTACAATAATGAGTCATTTACTATGCCTTAGGGCTCGAATTGCTACCCTAGCCCATGGCCCCATTTGTGTGAGAAGTATGAGAGTAGCTCGAACCATAAGATAGTGGTTAAAATGATGGCCTAGTGCTCCTTTATGAGGAGGAGGAGAGGTTCTAGTCCCTAACTAACAAGTAACTTGTGGCCTGAATGAACATGCACTAGTTGAAGATTTTTTCATTAGTGGTTCTTTTATTTTCATAGTATTCTAAGTATTTAATAGCTTACATAATTTCTCTTATGTTTTGGCTATTATGGTTGGTGCGGTGCTAGACCAGCGCCTTAAGGTTTCTAATAAGGAGGTTTTGAACTTTAATGATTTTAATGAGTTGGAGGGGTGACTTATAAAAATTTAGGAATCCTACAATGCTTTGTTAAAGGATCATCGAAATACCTGAAAGCATGTCAAGCAAGGAGTTCAACTTCTCCTTTATAAAAGAGAAGCTATCTGTTGTCAAGGGTGAGGTGGCTTCATTGAAGGCCAAGGTGGCTGAGCTGGAGAGGACATTTTCCAGGGTCCCTGAACTGGTGCAAGAGGTTAAACTTTAGAATAGGAAAGAGAAGAGGTTCAGGGGCTTACATTAAGAGAGGTGGCTCAAGTCTGTTTGAACTATAGTTCCCTTATTAGGTAGGAGCTAATGAAGACGTTTTAGGGCCAGAACTTTGACTTTGTGGTGGACGTCGATCTTTTTGCAGTTGTAACGATGCCCAATAAGGAAGATGATGAAGAAGGTGATGAGGCTGTAACTGCAGATGTTAGAGAGGAGTTGAAGGAATCAAGTAGGTTTTTTTTTTAGCCTTTGGCTCGTCCCTTTAGGTTGTATCAAAAAATTTCCCAAGTAATTCCTCTTCTTTTTATTATGTTTTATTCCTTTCTAACTTTTCTTTTAGTGGTTATATTTAGCAATGAAGTTGATAAAATTAAGTAATATCCTTGGATGGCTTAAGCAATTTGTGAAAACTCATAAGAGACTTAACTATTACCTGTATTGATAGGTTTTGATCATTTTGATTATAGGTTAGCTTGGTTTGCATATGTTAAGTTTAGATCGCCTTTGATTATTGATGGCTCATTTTTTGCGATGTACGAGGTGGATTAGCTTAATACATGTTTTGTATGCATTATGAATTTGTGTTATCCTGGTGTACGAGGTAAGTTAACTAGGTACACGTATGGCGTGAAGTGGACATGCTCTTTTTATCACAATGTACGAGGTAAATTAGTTCGGCATCATGATATATAAAGTAAATTAGCTCGATACATGCTTAATATGATGTGGACATGCTTTTTTTTTTATTGCAATATAGGCAAATTAGCTCGGTACATGCTTGGTGATTGAGATAAAATTTTATTGAAGAATAAAGTGAGAAACTTTTTTCATTAATCTTGAATACATATTGAGGCTGAGGCATTATTCAAGCCACTTTATAGGAGCCCTAAGGGGTGTTTAGATGAAGTATTTTTTCAAAGCTTCTATATTCTATGTGCTTAGTATAGGCTTGCCTTCCATGTTCTTAAGCTTGTATGTTGTCGGTCCAATTAATTTGAGGATTTTGTAAGGCCCTTCCCAGTTAGCACTGAGCTTGGTTACACTTGTGTCTCTGCGAGCATTGTTTGTTCTTCTTAGTATAAGGTTTCCATGGTTAAGGGTTCAAGCACCGACTTTTCTGTTGTGGAACCGAGCAACCTTCTATTGGTACATTGCTATTTAGATGATAATATCTTTTCTTTTGCTAGTTATGAGGTTCAAATTGAGATGGAACTTCTTCATCATTGTGCTCAGGGTGGTGATAGAGGACTTTATATGATGAGGTCCTATCTCCACTGGTATCACTGCTTCTATGTCGTATGTGAAAGAGAATGTTATTTGTCCTATCATAGTTCTTAGAGTAGTTTGGAAGGCCCAAAGGATATGGTTGAGTTGATCAACCCAACTACCTCTCGTATCATCCAACCTTTTTTAAGCCCATGCAAGATAGTTTTGTTAGTTCCTTTGGTTATACTGTTGGTTTGTAGGTGAGCCACTAAGGTGAAACAGAGATCAATTGCCAACTCGACACAATAAGATTTGAATTGGTTGCTATCAAATTATTTCCCATTGTCAACAATGAGAATTTAGATAATGTTGAACTTATATGTTATGTTCTTCTTAAACAAGTCTAGTATCCTTGCTGAGGTAATGGTGGCCAGGGCTTCAGCTTCGGGCCATTTGGTGAAATGGTCGATGGCAACAACTATAAACTTCTTTTGCCTTGGAGCTTAAGGAAAAGGCATGAGGATGTCGATTCCCCATTAAAAGAAAGGTCATACCGAACTAATAAGTTATTGATTTATTATTGTTTGTCAAGGGATGTCGTCATGCCTTTAGTAGGCATCACACTTTTGCACCAACTGTTTGGCGTCTTTGGCCATAGAAGGCTAGTAGTATCCGAATATGATGGCTTTTCGAGCCAAGGTTATTGCTGCCTCATGGGCTCTGTATATGCCTTGGTAGATCTCCTTAAGAACATAATCTCTATCTTCTAAGGACATGCATCTATACCAAGATTGGGTATAAGATCTCTTATAGAGGATGCCATCATCTTTAGAGAAGTTTATAACTCGATGGATGATTGTCTAAGCTTTTTTTGGCTCTATTGAAAGCTGGCCAAATTTTAAGTATTTGATCAGTGGGTTCATCCAATTATCTTCTTTTGCCCTTACAGCTATGTGTGCCATTTAGAGAATGTTCGGTTATGTTCTTTACTCAACCAGTACTCCTTCGAGCAGGGAGGCCTAAGAGGAAGCTGCGAACTTAGCCAAGCATCGATTGCTTTATTATTATCGTGTGGGATTCGCTCAATCTTTTAATTTCCTCGTATGCTCTCTATATTGGCTTGGAGGGACTTAGCATGTTCGACATACTTGCCATAGTGGCATTTATGATGGTTATTAACTGAGGAGCCATTGAACAACCAATTTGTAATCACTATAAATCGAGATGTTTTCAGCTCGGATCTCCTTTGCTAGTTGTAGTCTTGTGATTAGAGCTTCATATTCTATGACATTATTGGTGGTTTAAAATTATACTCTTACAACATATATGATGGTGATCTTGTGTGGGCCTTTAAAGACTATTCCTGCTTCCGCCCCTTAGTACTTGAGGCCTCATCTGCATACAATTTTCATTCTTACTTTTCATCCATTTGTGTCAATTCCTGTTATGTATCTATTAGCTCAGCTATAAAATTTTCCAAAGCCTGAGCTCTTATTGCTTGTCTTGGTTTGAACTTAATGTCAAACTCTTGTAGCCTGATTTCCCATTTAGCCACTCTTCTCGAGGTTTCTACCTTTTGTAGGACATTTTGTAAGGGTTGACTTGTTTGGACCATAACGGTATGGGCTTAAAAGTAATGCCTTAGATTTATAATCAAGCTGACTAGTGCATATGCCATCTTCTTTAGCAGAAGGTAGTTTAGCTTAACACTTTTTAAGACTCTGCTAGTGTAGTATATCGATTTTTGTTCACCTTCTTCTTCTTGTATCAATACCGAGGCTATAATTTATTTTATTGCTGCTAAGTATATGAATGGTGGTTCGTCCTATTGAGGGTGATTGAGCAATAGGGATGAGTTGAAGAAGACTTTTAGGTTTTTAAAGGCCTTTTGACATTCTTCATCCTACTTGAATTTTTTCAAGTTCCTTAACTTTTTATAGAATGATAGGTAGAACTGAGCTGACAAGGATATAAACCTCTTAAAGCTGTCACTCTCCCATTAAGCTTTTGTATCTTGTTGATAGTTCAAGGCAGTTGCGTGTTAATAATTACTTGAATTTTCTCTGAATTGGCCTCTATTTCTTTATAAGAAATCATGGACCTAAGAAACTTGCCTGCTTTGACCCTAAAAGTGCATTTTTCTAGACTGAGCTTCATGTTGTATTGATTGAATATCTTAAAAACCCCCTTAGGTCATTTGTGTGATCCTCAGATTAATGGTTATTCACAGTCATATCATATACATACACTTTCATTGTCTTATCAATTTTGTCTTTAAACATGTGGTTCACTAACCTTTAATAGGTAGCCCTCATATTCTTAATGTCAAATGGCATGGCTTTGTAGCAATAGGTGCCCTCTTGTGTGATAAAGCTAGTCTTCTCCTCATTTAGCACAAACATTCTGATATGATGATACCATGTCGAGGCATCAGTAAAGCTATGTAGCTCATACTTTGTTATGGAGTCTACCAGCTAGTCAATGTTAGACAAGGGGTAACTATCTTTTGAGGAAGCTTTGTTGAGGTCAGTGGCCATTGGATTTTTTGACAAGTACCATATTGGCTAGCTAGTCTAGATATTAGACTTCCCTTATGAACCCATCATGTAACAACTTGTACACTTCCTCTATGATGGCCTTCTAGTGCTCAAGCAAGTGATTCTTTCTTTTCTGTTTAATAAGCTTGGTCGAGCTTGTGAGGTATCACTGAAGGATAAATTCTCATGATATCTGAAAGGCTCTCGACAAAGGTCTCTAATGTTTCCTTTAGTGTCGAGCTAATATCCTTCTCATTAGGCTCGGTCAGCTTTATTCCAATGAAAGAAGTTCAATCTTACCCTATTGGGAGGGGCTTTAACTCAGTTGCTGGCTCGACATTTATAGGAGTGTTCTCTAGAATAAAGTTTAATGTCTTAATAGATGTTGCATGGTTCACTTTTTTTAGGATGGTCATGTAGGTTTTCTTGGCTATTTTCAGATCTCCTTTGACAATCACCACTCCTTTTACTTGGTAGGGATCTTCATTATTATTAAGTATCAGATTTAAGTGTAGGTTGTTGTGTCATAAAGAATAGGTCTACCAATGATGGCATTGTACATGAAAGGAATATCCACTACCATCCATACGACTTAAAACTTCTCGGTAATCTTCGTGTCCCCTAGTTCCATGTTCAGTTTGATGGAGCCTATCACTTCCACCCTAGTACCTCCCAGGCTAGTTAATAGGGTTCAGACTGGGCACAACCATTTTGTGTTTAGGCTAAGTGCCTTAAAGGTCTTTGTTGTCATCATATTCATTGAGCTACCATCATCTACTAGAATGTGCTTGACCAAATAGTCCTTAATCTAAACTTGAACCACCAAGGCATATGTATTATCATCAACCTCA
The DNA here is from genome assembly GCA_949677035.1 of Omphalea diandra. Taxonomy (NCBI): domain Eukaryota; kingdom Viridiplantae; phylum Streptophyta; class Magnoliopsida; order Malpighiales; family Euphorbiaceae; genus Omphalea; species Omphalea diandra. Next base: position 23,682 of record CATIWR010321583.1, on the reverse strand, counting down.
GAGATTATAATGGGGCAAAACATCGACATGGCGTAGGACTACTTATTTACTGAATATATCTAATAGATTTGCCTCTTCCTAATAGTGGAGTTATTGCCTTTTGTGGTCCCCCCGGTAATGATATCAATAACTCATGCACATTATCAAGTGTGAGACCTTTTATCTATATGGCTACCTTCCCATTGGGACTCATGTTGACTTTTCTCTAGGGTTGTTTGCTTCTTGAATTGATTGAGTTTGCCCTGTTGAACTAGCCTCTCAATCTCATTTGTCAAGTCCTTGCATTCTTCCGTGTCATGCCCGTTGTCATTATGGAAATTACAGTAATTATCTTTACTCCAAGTGGTTGAGCCTTTCAATGGCTAAGGGAGGTGAATCCTCTAGCCTGATCTTTTGATCCAATAAAGGATCTCTCCTCTACTGGATGTGAGGGTTGTATAGTATTAAGTCAAGCTGTCATTAAGATCAATTGGGCTTGAGCTGTGCCCTTTATGTTTGGCTCGGTCTTTCTCCCCTCTCACTTGAGCTTGACCTTTTTCTTTTTTTTCTTGTATAGGCCATGAGAATAAGTTTGTAAGTTATCATCTAGTCGAATGAAACTTATTACTTTTCTCTATCAACTCATGGAAGTTCTTTAGTGGGTCGACACTGAGAAAGTCAAAGAGCCTTCAATTCTTGCAAATTTGTATCATGGTGTTTATTGCTACCTCATGATTGAGGTAATTTACCTGCATGATCACTTTGTTGAACTTCGCTAAATAATCTCATAAGGACTCCCTTTTTTCTTTGACTACCTCATGCAAGTTTGAGAAAAAACTTTTTTTACAAAATAGTGAAGACAAAACTAGCCACAAAACACCGAGCAAGTTGAGTGAAACTATGAATGAAACCATGCAACAAGTCTTGGTACCACTCCTATGCAACTCCTTCTAGTATAGTTGGAAAGATTTTTCATAGTAGGGCATCTAGGTAGTTGTACAATTCCATCTTGGACTAGAATTTATACAGGTGACTTATGGGGTTCGTCATACCATTTTAATTATCCATTAGAGGTAGTTTAAACTTTTGGTGCATGAGTTTAGCTCTTATCTCTGCGGCCAAGGGATTATGGTCGTAGGCATGGTAGTTAAAGGCGAAGCGTTCCTTGTCTTGAGCTCACCTAACAACTTCCATTACCTTTTTTACAGGGCATCTTCTTTCTAATAACTGCTCGTTGTCCATATTGATCGACTTTCCACTAGTTTGTATAAGGATTCTCCTATGTCATTATATGTGTTTTAATGCCTAATCTTGTATCCTTTCTGTGCCATTGCAGGCCCGAGTATGGTAGGCGAAGGTAGGGTTTGTCTCAGCTCGGTGGTTTAGGTTATTGAGATAATATGGGGTTCTCTTTATAATAGGGCTTTCTCGAGGCATTTCAGTATAGCTATGAAGTTTGCATAGGCAGTTGCAAGCTGGTCAGTGGCTTGAGGATCATCGGCTTGTATTTCTATAGAGGCAGATGCTCGGTAGTTTATAGGTACATGAGTGAAGGTGAGGTCTCGAGCATTAATGTTTTATGGGATATGGGGTTGATGCCTAGTCTGAGGGATTTTGGGGTCATTGGGAGAAGCCATGACTAAAGCTCAGAAGGTACGATGTAATAGGTCTATGCTCATTACACCAATGATATCCTAAATGTGCAATCTGGATGGTTCAATTCATTAATTTGAAAGGCAAATTGAGCTAATAGGAGTCCGACTCTAGACTTGAGTTTCCACCTTGATGATTACGTCAACTTTGCTTGATTTTAGGTGTAAGAATATATAGAGATTCTAGAGCTAACGAGTGATACCTGAGGCCTTTATATAGGAGAGTTCTATCCCTATAGAGAGTGGTTAGGTCATTATTGGCAATGGTTAGTGGTTACTATTTGACTAGGTTCATGGCTTTCTATCAAGCTGAGCCTTCTCTAGTGGTTGAGTCGAGTGAGTCAGTTGGCCAATAGGTCGGGCCGGTTCTATAGAGAGACATGTAGGGCTAAGCTGGGCCTTATGCGATGTTGAGCCTGGGCCATTTGACATCTGGGTAATATCACTATTGATTTTTAAATAGTAAAAGAGTGATGTTACATGTGTCTACCAAGACTAAGGCCATGCCATATTATATATTTGTTGGTTGGCCATTGTAAGCAAATGAGGTAGCATGTTTTGTAGTTGTATTTGGTTTTATAGATTACTTGTACAATGGATAAGACAGGACAAAAGTAAGAGTGTAATCGTATCAAGTTGAGTTGGATCCTGTCAAATTCGAGTTGGAGGGCGATCGAGTTTTAATTTTTAAGTTCAAGCTCGACCTTAATCGAGTACTCAAATGCTAGAGCTCGACTCAATATATATATATATATATATATATATATATATATATATATATATATAAACTCAAATAAGCTTGATTATAGATGGATTGATTAAGGTTAATTGGGTAACATTGTAAATATGACATATTCAAAGGATTAATTAATTAAAATTACTTAATATTGTGTAAACTTAATTAGTCCCACGAACCTTTTGAGTCCAGTATTGTGATATTCAAATTCGGCTCACTCGATTACTTGAATAGCTCAAGCTCAAGCTCGGTTTGATTAATCTTGAGTCGTTTTCAAATATTTCTCGAATCGATCTCAAGTAATTTACAAGTGAGTTATCATTATTTGTTTACACTCCTAAACAAAAGAGATCAACCACTACAAATATTTTCTATTTCTCTTTCTCCCTCCCTCCGTCACTGGACATGTTATTCTCATTTTTGCCTTCATCTCTTACCAGACGAAAATTACGACAAAGCTAGATGTTTGCAACTTCAATGGATACTTAAATCCTCAAATTTCTAAGCTTGCAACTATTTTCATTGAGAAGAAGCAAAATTCGAATTAATCCATTCTACTGATTGACTTGCCCCATTCCTCCCCCTCGCCCACTCTGCTCATGTTTACCATTGGACTATTTTTATCCTATAAAATATTTTCTTATTCTTTTCTTCTATATATATGTATATGTGTGTGTGTATGTGTGTGTGTGTGTGTATGATAATTTTTTAAATTTAATATAATAAGTAAAAATAGTATTTTAAGGAAATTATAATCTTAAACAACGTAATATTGATTGGTTTTGATTTAGTTAATAGAGGACCTCTAGTAATAGATTTAATTTTTTGAATTGTTATTTAATTTATTTGAGAATTTATGTATTAATTGCTCATAATTAATATTATTGTCATTTTCTTTTTATTGTGAAATGATTGATACTTTCATCTAAATATTATTATTTATTTTTCTTGTTTAGCTCCACATTAGTCTATGTTTAGAGATGTCTATCCTAAAAACGCAATACTAATTCCTCAAGTTTAGTTAACTAATGACCTTTTAATTACGGATTGGATCCTATATATAATAAATTTATATGATAATTTCTATATTATATTATTATTATATTGTTATTATTATGATCGGCTCCGTTTGTTGACTTTATTTTGTATTTATTTTATTTTGCATTATTTCTTTTATTTTGAATTTAATTATTATTTTTTATGATTATTTTATTATTATATGATAGGTTCTACTTCCTAATTTTATTTTATCTAATTTTTTTAGTCTTTTTATTTTAAATATTTTCATTATTGTAATTATTTTCTTTGTTGTTTTATCCATGTTAAGCCTTGTTTCTTATTATTTTATATTTACCCAAATATCTTGTTATCTAGTTCTATTTATTTTACTTTACTTAAGTTTGTTCCTTGTTATTTTATTTTAGTTTATGTACTTTTATTTATTTTTCTGTTTGCACCTTTGTCTTGCATATTTTTCCTAATTGCATGACCTTATTATTCTATGTGAATAATTACATTTTATTTTATAGAAAATATTTATTTTACTTTTCCTTCATTCTAATTAATTTATGTATTTTTTTTTCACTTTCCTTGGTTTGTAATTATTGAATCTCTTATTTTTTTTAAGGTATACTAATTTCTCTCTCTCCAGTTGGTTTATAACCCAATTGATTGTATCAGTATATTTTTGTATTACATCTAAATGTGTGAAATTAATAATTAATAAGGACAACTTATAAAAGCAAAAGACGATTAAGTGGAGATTGAATTAACAACCTAAAGATCTAAGATATCTAACGTCTTTCATGTGCTCTATCTAACTTTTAAACTTGACTAACAAAGAAATTGATTATTACACATAAGATTTCAACCATTACTCAATGTAGTCTATCTCACATTAAATGGCAACTTTGATTTTTCTCTAAGGTTTCACCATTACATTAATTCATAGCCCTTGAAGCTCATTAGATAATAATGGATTTGTAAGGTCCTTAGTGTCATTCAAAAAATGTGCAATGTATTTCACTATTTTTCCCATAGAAAATATTGTATATAGCTTGTATATTAGGTGTTTTGATAAAAAGAAGAAAGGAAAACTTATCCTACATTGCTTAAAGAAGAAAAGTTGTTATACTTTATATTATGAGAAACACCAAAACATTTGATTTGGATGGTTGGAGGGAAAAAGTGGAGACAAATAAATTTGGCCTCAATTATGACTATACAATCCAATTATATACATAAATATATAACTGGTCTAATGATGGCACTTGGGTTTCTCATAATTGTGTCCAATTTGTAGTTAATTTTTCATTTTAATTTATTTTAATTATTTTTAAAAAAGATTTTAATTTTAAAATCAAATTTAACTATCTAACAATTATAATATGATTTAAAGGGTTATGTCATTTCTAAAGGATGTGTACTAACAATATACTTTTATATGAACATAAGTTGTGCCATGCTAAACCACTTCTTCCCATTTTTTTATTCTCTCTTAAAATTCATTTTCAATAAAACATAAGGTCTACAAGAATTTTACAAAAATTGTTATTTGTAGAGTTTTTAGACTTTGTTGTATCCTGAAGATATATTGCCTTAACCCTACAACAAACATTGTGGGGGTAGTTAATACCTAAAAGATAGTGATCTTCACACCTCAAAGTCTCACTCTCATGCTGACAGTTATAACAAATTTTAGGTATTAATCGTAATGGAATCCAACACTGTTGTGAATCAAGAGTTAGTGAAATTGGATCATTCTAATGATACCAATTTCGTTCATTGGAAAGAAAAGATGATGTTTCTATTAACTGCTCTCAAGATATCCTGCATACTTAATCTAAATCTGTCTACAACTCTCGCACCAATAGATGGAGATTTAAGGAAGGCAAAACGTAAGAAACGTGATGAAGATGAATTGTTATGTGGAGGTCATATCCTCAACAATATGTCAAATCGTTTATATGATTTTTTCACTCATCAAGTCTACTAAAAGAAATCTAGAACTCATTGGAATATAAATACAACACATAAAAATAAGGTGTGGACAAATTTCTTATCATGAAGTATTTTGAATTTTTTATGGTTGATAATGTTTCCATCTTAGATCAAGTGCATGAGTTACAAGTCCTTATTTCTAAACTTAAAGATTTGAAAATGGAAGTCTGAATCATTATAGGTAGAAGGAATAATTCCAAAATGTTCTCTTAGTTGGAATGATTATAGGAAGAAATTATTGCACACCACAAAAAATTTCTCTCTTGAACATATTCAAACACATTTGTGAATTGAAGCGGAAACTAGAATTCATGTTAAGAACTTAGCAATTGAGTTTGCAGCAAAGCTTAATTTTGTTTAAGGAAATCAAAATGTTCAAAAGAAGGCTGTTGGAAACAAGGGAAAATTTTTTGAGGCTACTGTAAAGAATTTAAACAATTTAGAAGAACTAAGCAACTCTAAGTTAGAAAAAATTTGTTACAATTATGGCAAGAAAGAGCACTACAAATGTGAGTGTAGGCTTCTAAAGAAACATAAGCCAAGAAATAATAATGCCCATAATTCTAATAAAGCAAATATGGTAACACAAGAAATTAAATTAATTGCCATGATTTTTTATTTGCATATTAGAATGATTACTAAATTTGATTTGGCTGTAAGTACAATGTCTAATGACTGGTGGTATGATTCTAGTACAACAATTCAAATTTACAATTATAAGAATCATTTCCAATGTTATGAGATTATAAAAGATGGCCAAGAAGTTCTTATGGTATAATTTAATGATGGAAAACTAAATAAGCAAAGGAAGTGTGGAGCTAAATTTCACTTTTAGAAACAAATTGTTGTTGCTCAATGTCTTACATGTACTAGATGTAAGAAAGAATCTTGTATCTACAAATTTACTTTGTAAGAAGGATTTTAAGTCTATTTTAGATTATAATAAGTTAATTTTATCCAAAATCAGACTATTTATAGGGAAGGGATACTCTTGTGTTAAAATGTTTAAAGTCAATATTAATAATAATTGTTGGCTCTAGTGCATCAAGAAGTGGGGTTGAATTGGTGGGAGATTAAAAAAAATTAGAAAGAAGGTGAGGAGTTTAGAGAATTGAGAAAAGGTAGAGAGAAATAACACAAGGTATTTATAGTGGTTTAGGTATTAACAAACTCTACATCCAGTCCCCAATTCTTCATAATTAGGTGTTTCACTCAACTTAAAATGGTGTTTCCAAGCTCACACTAAACTTGTACAATGTGTTTTATGGCTCACACACAACCTTATAATTTGTGTTTCAAGGCTCACACAAACCTCACTCAAGTGTTTTACACAAGCTCATGCTTTAACCTATTACAAGAGTTTTAATAGCTAGGCTAACTTTAAATCCAAACACAATGGTGTTTAATACTTACATCAAACAATAAGAACTCATAATCAAAGAATAAGAAGTTATGAAGCAAATTAGCAAGAGTTTGGCTACAACAAATGAAATTCTCTTTTATTCTTATATGTTTGGTGGAGTATTTGTAGGCAACAACTACTAAAGAGATGTTACTAACAAACTATGCCTAAATCTCTAAGGTAAGCTAGGCAGATTTTGCATTAAATGCTTGTCAGATTGAAGTCACAGTTGTGACTGACATTTCACGGTCGCAATTTTCCAATTTGCGCTAGGATGACTAAAAACATGATAGAGAACCCTATTTTGTGTCTAACGGCTAGTTCACGTGTCCTTCTACCATTAGTGCTCCAAGAAATATAGTTATTGATTTTGACCAACAAACCAAAAGTCGCGATCGCAATTGGTATTCTTATTGAGCGCAACAGGGATCACGAATCCTTCTGTTTGATGAGGTGAAAAACACTCTTTTAGGTCGCAGTCATGATAGATGCTTTGCCTTTATGAATTTTGATATTCCAACAGTTGCCTTAGACACTTGGCATGATATGGTTGCAGATTTGGTTCCCTCCTTTCATTTATGAAATTCATGGTCATGACTCCATATGCGAATACCACTACAGATCTCTTTGTGTGTTTTTTAAGTTTCCCTCAGCTAGATCGCTATTGTTATTTCCTCCTCAAATTTTTCTGGCCTAACTTCATCCATCCTTTTTATAAGGTTGCGTTCATGAATTAGAGGATCCTGACCGCAAATTCATATGTTTTACCCAAGGTTAGAGATTTAGACTTCCATCCAACTTTCAATGTGAAACTAACTTAGAAACTATAAAGACAACACTTAAACAAAACATTAATACTTATCAATCTTTATTGTCAAGACCAAAACAGGCCTTTGACTTAGGTTTGGCCAATTTAGTCCAATAATCTCCCTTTTTTTGATTTTGACAAGATAGATTGATTTTACTTAAGGAAAATGAATTACAAGAGTGTAAAGTTGAGATGGTCAAAGATTTTAATCAAAACTTATTGATCAAATAAGTTTGTCAAGGATTTATAAATTTGAAATAAAGTGCTCCTTTTACTTCCCTGTTACTCCCCCTCAACTTATACTCCCCTTATGATATATCATGCATATTCTTTTACTACTTCCCTCTCTCCCCTTTCGGCAAGATCAAAAAGAGGCTAAAGTTTAACCATAAAAGTGAAAGTGCATGGATGTCAAATATATGAAGCATAAATTGAGATAGAATACTTTCATAAATCAAATGAGTAAATAAAACAAGTGTAAAGCAATCACATAAAATGAGAAGCAACAATTGCAAGAAAGAAATAACACTCTTTTTCATCAACAACTGTGGGATGACAATTTATTGGCCCTAGTACACCGAGAAGAGGGGGTTGAATTGGTGAGAGATTAAAAATTTAGAGGGAAGGTAAGGAGTTTAGAGAATTAAAAAAAAAAGTAAAGAAATGAACACAATGTGTTTATAGTGGTTTGAGTGTTAATAAATCCTACGTTTACTCTCAAATTCTTCATAATTGGGGATTTCACTCAACTCAAAAATGGTGTTTCCAAGCTCATACCTAACTTATACAATTGTTTTTTATGGCTCACACACAACCCTCATACTTTGTGTTTCTAGGCTCACACAAAACCTTACTTACGTGTTTTAGACATACTCATACTTTAACCTATTACAAGAGTTTTGGAAGCTAGGCTAACTCTCAACCTAATTACAAAGGTGTTTAATGCTAACACCAAACAATCAAGAACTTACAATCAAGAATAAGAAGTTATGAAGCAAATTTGTAAGAGTTTGGTTATAATTAATGAAATTCTCTTACATTCATGTATGTTTGGTGAAGTATTTATAGACAACATCTACCAAAGAGATGTTACTAACAAACTATACCTAAATCTCTAAGGTAACCTAGGCAGATTTTGCATTAAATGCTTGTCAGACTAAAGTTGCGATTGTGACTGGCATTTCACAGTTATGATTTTCCAATTTACACTGAAAAGTCTAAAATTATGGCAAAGAACCTCGTTTTGTGTCTAACGACTAGTCTACATGTTGATGTGTCATTGCTGCTCCAAGAAATATGGTCGTTTGGTACATTGTTCATCCAAAAGTCGCAATCATGATTGATATCCTTCTTTGGATTTATTGAGACCACAAATTCCTCTATTTAGCGAGGAGAAAACACTTTCTTTGGTTGCAGTCACAACAGGTGCTTTACCCTCACAAATTCTAATATTCCAATGGTTGCTTTGGATACTTGGCATGTTATGGTTGTAGACTTGGTTCCTTCCTTTTGGCTATGAAATTTGTAGCTGTGACATAGGATGCGAACACCACCGTGAATTCCTCTATGTGATAGTCAAGTTTACTTTGGCTAGATCGCGGCTGTGATTTCTTCCATGAATTCTTTTAGCCTAACTTCATCTATCCTTATTGCAAGTTTGCGGTTGTGAAATATGAGATCCGGACCATGAATTAATGTATCTTATTCAAAGTTAGAGATTTAGACTTCCATCCAACTTCTAATGAAAACCTAACTTATACACTGCAAAAACAACACTTAAATAAAGCATTAATACCAATCAATCTTGTTGGGTGGAGGCCTAAAGGGCCAAGTGTAGTATCCTGCCACTGTTGTGCATTCGAAATGTGGTGTTGGCTACTACACAACTATAAATAAATAAAGTTGCACCTTTGCTAACAACTATGGCTTTTGGCGTAATGTTTGATCCTAACAAATCTTAATTATCAAGATCAAAAGAGGCCTATCACTTTGGTTTGACCAACCTACTTTAACACAAGTTATACATCAACAAAGAAACAAAAAAAAATAAGCAAAAGAAAACATTAAAAAGCTAAGAACAAGTTAGAATATTAGAGAATTATCATCATCTCCTGAGTCATCAATTTCTTCATTTGCTCTTCCTCCTTGAGCTTCATCACCTTTCTCAACCTCTTGATCATCCTCTTCTTCAGGAGTGTCCTCCCAATCCTAAAAATTAGGGAGGTGGTAAGAAGTAGCACCCCACCTTCTCTTGAAGATCCAACAAATCGCTATGGAGGTGGGAGAGTAGAAGAAATCTTCTATTGATCATCCTCATCACTTTGTCTAGTTTTTATTGATTGAGGAGAGAGAGATTGCAGAGGATTTGGTTTTAGGCATTGGTTCAGGAAGTGGAATGGATTAAGCCCCTTTTTCAATAGCTAGCCTCTTCCTTTTTTAGGCTTGAGAAGTTTCCAGCTTTTTAGTTCCAAATGCACCCAAAGTGTAAGTGTAAGAATTAGGGTGTATGGCTTTGACATTAATAAGATAAGGCAAGTCTAGGAAGTTATGGGATGACAAGCACTTTTTGGTGAGGAATTTCTCATTTTCCTCATTTAGTGTACCCATATGACAATATATAGCAGTTACATGAGAGGGTAGAAGAAATTGGCTTTTTGGCTTGATACTCATGTGAATCAATTGATCCATAAGGTACCGACCGATTTGGATAGGTTTATTCTTGGCCAAGTAGAAGGGAAAGGCTAGGTTTTTTTAGAAGACCTTCTCATTACCATCACCTTTTCTATTGACAGAGAAGGTGATGATGTGATGAAGAGGCTAGTTGGGTAGGTTCAAATATAGTTGGCTAAAGAGGTTTTTGGGTCGTGTTTGGCCTCGATAGAAATTTTGGACTAAAACTCTGAGTAAATGATGTCAAGTGGGGAAATGATGAATGGAATGTCAATCCCTACTTAAAGATTAAAGAGATTGGAGAGTTGTTCAAAGGTAATAAAAAAATGGATCCCCAAGAGCCTTGAATATCATCCTATACTAACTTGCTCGTGATTCTGCTCTACGACTCAAGGTCATCATGCACATGAATTCTAGCACTATTTCTTTATAACTAGGCTTGTCTCAAAAGATGAATTCATTCCAACCCAAATTAGAACAGTATGCATGGATTTCATCCTTGATTCCAAGTGATTCAAGGAGAAATGTTGAGGAAATTTTGTTTGGTTAGATTATTTTGGAAGAACAGGCTTTGTAACTATCATTTTCTTTCGAGGTGATCCCTTTCATCATGTGAAGGGCAGGAGGACCATATGGTTAGGGTATTGCTTTCCCTTTTTCTACTCTAAAGGCTTTCTTGGGGGCCATTGGAGATAAAGGATTTGAAGAAGGTTTAAGGAGTAAGAATGAAGAGAGATAAAGTATTCTAGCAAATGTGCGTTAAAACACTATTTCAATGGTTTTAATAGGCCAAGAAAAGGTGCAAATGGTAACAAATGGTTAAAAATGCATTTAATATGGGGGTGTTATCGGTTGGCAGTCAAATTAGTTAATGCTTAGAAGTTACTCAAATTCGCAATCGCGAACTGCAAGTCGCAACCGCTAATTACAAAATATCTGAGTAACACAAAAAAAATCCTCAAAAATCGATGGGGTCAATAGTCAAAACTTTTGAATTTTAAAGAAATTCACGGTAGAGATTGAAAATAGTTACTGCAAATTTATGGGTAACAGACGGATTGATAAGAACTTGTAAATCGTGACCATGAAATAAAGAGTAGACCACCAATTACATGACAACAAAAGTAAACATTAAAAGATAAGATTTGACCTTTTAAGTTATGATCCACTTAATATATTGATGTTTAATTCATACAAATTGGCATATAGGGGCACAATTGCATAAAGAATTAAGACATCCAAATGAAGTAAACTACACATTCATCACATATACCAAATAATTATTCAAGAACAATACACCACACAGAGCATTCTAAAAGATCCAATTTTCACTTCAGAGAGCTTTTATCAAGCATTCATAACTCTCTCTTAATGAAGTTCATCCTTTCTTCGTTAAGAGGTTTAGTGAAAATCTCTGCGAGTTGATGATTAGTGTCTATAAATTCTAACACTACATCACCATTTTGAATATGATCTTTAAGAAAATGATGCCTAATATCTATATGTTTGCTCCTCGAATGTTGGATGAGATTCTTTGAAAGATTTATTACATTAGTGTTATCATATTTAATGGTAATGTGATTAACAACTTTGCCACAATCCTTTAATTGTTGTTTCATCTAAAGAACTTGGGTGCAACAATAACCTGCACCTACATATTCTGCTTCTGCGGTGGGTAAGACAACCAAAACTTGCTTCTTACTAAACCAATATACTAAGCATTCTCATATGAATTGACAAGTTTCATAAGTGCTCTTTTCATCTAGAAGACTACAAGCATAATTCACATCCAAATAACCTATAAGACTAAATGATGAATCTTTAGGATACCATAAACCTAAATGCAATGTACCATGCAAATATTTAAAAATCTTTTTAACAACATTAAAATGTGATTCTTTAGGGCAAGATTGAAATCTAGCACACATGCATACAACAAACATGATATCAAGTCTAGAAGCAGTAAGATAGAGTAGAGAACCAATCATACCTCGATATCTCTTCTTTTTCAACGGACTTACCCGATTCATCCTTATCTAGTTTGATGGTTGCATCCTTCCATGCCAAATTTCTTAAGTATATCCTTTATGTATTTAGCTTGGTTGATGAAAACCCATTCTATGATTTGCTTGATTTGTATGCCAAGGAAGAATTTGAGCTCTCCTATCATGCTCATCTCAAATTCTCTAGTCACACACTTAGCAAAATCCTTACAAAGACATTCACTAGTAGCACCAAATATGATATGATCAATATATATTTGCACAATGAGTGTATTATGATTATGGCTTTTAACAAACAAGGTTATATCAACCTTCGCCTTTTCAAAATCATTTTGCAAAAGAAATGAACTAAGCCTTTTGTACCAACCTCTTAGAGCTTGTTTCAAACTATACAAGGCTTTATTCAATTTGAAAACATGATTTGGAAAGATATGAGATTTATAACTAGAAGGTTATTTAACATAAACTTCCTCTTTAATGATGCCATTTTAAAAGGCACTTTTAAAATTCATTCAAAAAAGTTTGAAATTCATGTGACATGCATATGCTAAAAGAATCCTAATGGCATATAATCTTGCTACGGGGCCATAAGTTTCATCATAGTCAATGCCTTCCTCTTGGTTGTATCCCTTAGCAACCAATCTAGCATTGTTTCTAGTGATGAATGCTTTCTCATTTAACTTATTCCTAAACACCCATTTGCATCCTATAATGGTGTTCCTTAGGCCTAGGAGTAAGTTGACATACATTTGTTCTCTCAAATTGGTTGAGTGTCTTTTGTATGGAAATTACCTAATTCTCATCATTAAGAGCCTCATTAATAGATTTTGACTCAAATTGAGAAACAAATGCAAGATTATTATCTAAAGAATTGAGTTGAGATCTAGTACTTACACCCTTGGAAGTGTCACCAATGATTAGGTCTTTTGGTTGATGCTTGGAAAATCTCCAATCCTTGGAAAGATCTTGATTTGGGGTTTTCACTTATTGATGTTGACGTTCCTTTTCTTCTTTTGATGATTTGCTTTCATCATGGTCTTTATCCATCTCTCTTAAGGTTGACTCTAATTCCAATTTCTCAAAATCACCTATAAGATTATTAACAAGAGAACCTTTCCCAAGATCTAGCTTTCTAAATTCATCAAACACAATATTCATAGGCTCTTTAACAACTATAGAACTCTCAGCTTTCTAGATTCATCAAACACAATATTCATAGACTCTTCACCAACTATAGAACTCTTATTGAAATGTCTTAGGAAAATACCTTCATTTGTTTTGTAATCAAATTTTTCAAGAGTATTCTTGGTATTTAAGATATAACACTTAAATCCAAATACTCTTAGGTATGACAGTTTAGGCTTTCTACTATTCCAAAGCTCATAAGAAGTTTTATTAAAAATGGATCTTTTGAAAACTCGATTTGCAATGTAACACAAAGTATTGATAGTTTCAGCCTAAAAGTAATTAAGCAATGAATACTCATTGAGCATAGTTTTAGCCATCTCTACTAGTGTCCTATTTTTTTTCTCTCTACAACACCATTTTATTTTGGTGTTCTAGGAGTTGAAAAATTATGAAAAATTCCATTCTTTAAGTAATATGATTCAAAAGATTCATTTTGAAATTCCTTTCCATCGTCATTTCTTATAAAAGAGATGAAGTAACCCTTTTCATTTTGAACTCTTTTTGCAAAACTTTTATAAGCATCAAAAGTGTCATGCTTTTGAGCTAGAAAGGATACCCAAGTAAACCTAGGGTAATAATTAACTAGGACAAGTGCATAACATTTTTCCCCTAAACTAGCACTCCTAGTAGGTCCTATCAAATCCATATGGATAAGTTGAATAAGTCTAGATGTACTTACAACATTCTTTAATTTGAAAGAAGATTGATGTTGTTTTCCTATTTAGAAAACTTTAGCTTGGGTCCTTCCACTAGCTTTCCTTTTGATAAGCTTTATAAGAGCTCCATGCTAGCATGTCCAAGTCTTTTATGCCAAAACCAAGCTTCATTGCTAAGTGACACAAGACATTTGAAAGATTAGTTAGGAAAACTGTCTAAGTTAATTAGGTAGGTATTGCCCTTCCTTTCACCCTTGAAGACTACTTTTTTATCCACCAAAATGGTAACTCGACATTCTTTAGGGTCAAAGGTGACTTTATTACCCTTATAACATAATTGACTTACACTAAGCAAATTATGTTATAAAGCATCTATAAGTAAAACATCATTAATGAGAGAACAATTGTTCTTACCAATAGTGCCAATGTCAATTACCTTACATTTGGCATTATTTCTAAAAGTGACATTGCCACCTTCTTTCTCTTTTAGGGCCATGAATAGCTTCTTGTTGCCTGTCATGTGTTTTGAGCATCCACTATCCATATGCCAATCATTCACTTCATTGGTGGCCGCTAAACAATTCTACATAACACAAATAAATCATTTTTGTTTTGGTACCTAAGCATACTTGGGTCTTAGAGGATTATGTCTATAAGGATCCTCCAATTTGAGGTGAGCATTCCTAATGTAACAATGAATGTTAATGGGACCAAACTTCATACAATAGTGACATTAGAGTTTAGACTTGTGAGTTTTCCTCCTATACATGACTTTGGTATGAATGGAGGGGTTTCTCATACCATGATGATGTGAATGTTAGCATGAGCATGAATGGATTGGTGTAAAAGTGAATTTTATGTGTGTTAGGGTGAGCATGCTTCTTGGTGCAAATATATGCATGGTTAGCCTTTTCAGGGATAGGCTTTGAGCATTGATGTGCCTTCCCTTTACCCTTGGGCAATGGTGGCTTAGTGTTTTGAGCACTTTTCCTACCAACTACCTCAATACTAGATGTTTGAGGTGTTGAGGCTCTAATGAAGTTTGTGAGTGTAGATGAAGATTAAGATGCTCCATTAAAGCCTAGACCATGTTTAACTAAAAAAGGCCTTTGAGATACAATAAGTATGTTCAAAGCTTCATTTCCCTTGTGAAACTTAGATATGGAATTTCTAAGCTTTATAACTTCACCGTTTAAAGAATCATTCTCCTTTCTTAAGGAGTTTAGGGAAAAAGATGATTTAGAAAGGCTCTGAATAGATTTCTCGAGTTCTTCATTGGAAGTCCTTAATTCACTTATAAGATTGTTCAAGGATTTAAATTCATCTAGTTTGGAGCATTTTTTGTTACAAAATTTCATTTGTGGCTTGTATTTGTCACATTTCAAAGTGAGAGCTTCTAAAAGCTCCTCATCTACATCATCTACCTCATTATATTAAGAATGGGCTGAAGAGCTTACCTCATCTGAAGAATCATCTTATGCCATGAAGCACAAGTTTGCAACTTTCTCCTCTTCATTCTTTTCATTTGAGCTATCATCCCAAGTTGCTTTGAAGCTCTTCCTCTTCTCCTTGTCTCCTTTCTTCTTCATTTTTAGTTTGGGATAGTCATACTTGATGTGGTCTTGTTTGCCATATTCACAATAAGTAACTTCACCCAATCTTTCCTTGAGGTTTGGAGTTACTTTCTTGAAGTTTCTTTTCTCTTTTCTTCTCCTTATCAACTCTTTTGTTCTTCTTGAAAGCATAGCCAACTCCTTCCCCTCTTTGTCATTATCTTCCTCACTAGAACCAATCTCTAGTTCTTTTTCTTTTGATGAAGATTTGAGAGCCAAGGTATTATATTTTAATTTTTTGGATTTGTCTCCTTGCCCCTCATCTTCTTCATTTCTTCATCCTTCTTCAAGGCTAGCACATGAGTTAGAAGCTTGCCTATGAGAACATCAGTTTGCACCTTTCCAATCTCTGGATTTGACTCTTAGATGCTACAAACCCTGACACCAAACTTCTTAAGAGGTAAAGATTTAAGAATTTTTGAGTTTACCTTATGATTGGTAAGAATCCTTCCAAATTTCTTCATGTTAGTGACAATCGAAAGGAGCTTATTCATCATATCCATAGTGCTTTCATTCTTCTTTATCATAAATAGCTCTCATTTGGTCACATACATTTCTAGCCTATTGGACTTCATCAAAGTAGTGCCATAGTAGTTTTCTAAGGCCTTCCATATCCCATAAACAGTGAGGCAATGTTGGACCCTTCATATCTCTTCTCTTGATAGAGAACTAAGAAGGTATTGGACTAGGTTGGTTAAACCTACGTCATGAACCTCTTTGAATCTTGACAATAGAGATTGAACAATTTTAATGTTTTTATAAAGTGTTGTTTCGTAGTTTATAAGATAGTTTATCAATTGAAAGTTGGATGAAAATTAAAATCTCCAACCTTGTGAAGGTCGTCCAAATTCGCAACCTATATCCCCTGAATTACGATCGTGAATAAGCTACAAGGATGGAAGGAGCTAGGCTAGAGAAATTCACAGGTGAATTTATAGCTACGACTTAGTCAAAGGAAATGAGCTTGAGTCACAAAGGAATTTGCAATGGTTATCGCGTCTTTGTTGCGACTGCAAATTTCATAGTGACAAATGAGGGAACCAAAGCCACAACCATGACATGCCAAGTGTCTAAAGTAACCGTTAGATATCAAAAATAGTAAGGGCGAATTGATGGTCTTGACCATAACTCAAGAAGTTATAATTTCTTCATCAAACAGAAGAATTTGCAGTCTAAGTCGCCCCAAGGCAAAGACAACTCGTGACCGCGACCTTCAAGAAGCAAGTAGAACACAATGACTATTTTTCTTAGACAACTAAAAGATAAGTGACACGTGAACTAGCTGTTAGACACAAAACGGGGTTCTCTATCGCGATTTTTGGCTACTCAGTGCAAATTGGAAGTTTACGATTGCAAAATGCTAGTAGCGACCGCGACTTCTACCTGGTAAGCATTTAATGCAAAATCTGTCTATCACAATATAGAGATTTGGGGATAGTTTTAAAGTAACATCTATTTGGTGGATATGAGTTATAAATACTTCACCAAAATGCTAAAGAATAGAATTAATTGTGACCAAACTCTTGCCAATTTGCTACTCATTCTTTTACTATTCTTTAAGTGTCATTGATTATTTGGTATGAGCAATAAACACCACTATAAGAAGGTTGAGAGTTAGCCTAGATTCTAAAACTCTTATAAGAGGTTATAGTGTGAGCCCAAAAACACTTGTAAGGGGTTTTTGTGTAAGCCTAGAAAACATGAGTTGTAAGGGTTTATGTGAGCCATTAAACACAAGTTGTATAAGTTTGGTGTGAGCTTGAAAACACCAAGTTAGTTGAGTGAAATACCCAATTGTATAAAATTAGGGAGTGGATGTAGGGTTTGTTAAAACCCAAACCACTATAAACCTTTGTGTTGATTCTTCTTATCTTTTTCTTCACTCCCTAAACACGTAAATCTTCTTCTTAATTTTAAAACAACCCTCCAATTCAACCCGCCTTCTTGGTGCCCTAGGCCAACAAGTGGTATTAGAGCCAAGTTTCACTAAAAAACTTAATTGTGTGAGTAAAGATCATGACATAAGAAGGATTTCAAACTTACCTCAAGCTATACTCATTAGAAGTATAGAATGGAAATCTATCTAGATACAAATGTAGTACATCTATGGGATATTGTTGCTAAGGAATGAAAGCCACCCACTTAAGTTATGGATGCAAGTGAGGAGCTAATCCCTAGAGAGGAGTGGGTTGAAGCACATAAAAGATCCAATGGCAGAATTAAAAAGAGCCATGGCAATCCTTCTAAGCTCTCTTTCAAGAGAAGAAATTGGAAAGGTTCAACATTGCCTAACTGCTCATGGTAATTGGAAGGCATTGGAGAACTATCATGAGGGTACCACTTTGGTGAAGTCTAGTCGACTTGAGATGTATGTGACTGAGTGGGAGTTATTCATCATGAAAAAGGAAGAAAGCATCACGAACATGAAAACTAGACTCCTAGCAACCGTCACCAACGTGAAGAAGTTTGGAAGAGTCCACACCAATCATGAGGTAAGTTCTAAAATTTTGAAATCTTTACCTTTGAGAAATTTAGTGCTAAAGTGTGTAATATCCAAGAGTCTAACCCGAAAATAGGGGAAGTGCCAATAGATGTCTTGATAGGCAAACTTTTGACTCATGAGTTGGCCTTAAAGAAAGATGAAGAAATGAAGAAAATTAGAGGTCAAGGAGAAAAATTTGAAAAACAAAAAAGGAAGACCTTGGCACTGAAGTCCACATCTAAGAAGAAGGAAGTGGAAGTAACTTCAAGCGAAGAAGAGAGTATGAGAGGGAGGAGGAGGATCATGCAATGCCCTCTAAAAGAACTAAGTAGTTGATTAGAAGAAGGAAATAGAGAAGGAACTTCAAGAAAGTAACTCCCACTCCCAAAAAGAGATCAAATGGCATCACTTGTAATTAATATGGCAAGTAAGGCCACATCAAATACGATTGCCCCAAGTTGAAGAAAAAAAAAGAAAGGGGACAATGAAAAAAGAAAGGGTCTCAAAGCCACTTGGGATGATAGCTCAAGTGAAGAAGATGAAGAGGGAGAAGTTGTAAACCTTTGCTTCATGGCTCAAGAGGATTCATCCAATCAGGTAAGCTATTTACCTCACTCTTATTTAGATTTTAATGAACTAGATGATATAAATGGTGAGCTTCTAGAAGCTCTCACCCTGAAATATGGCAAATATATGTCACAAATGAAAACTTACAAGAAGAAGTGCACTAAATTAGAGGATGAATTCAAATCCCTAAATACTGTTGCAAGTGAATTGGGTGCTTCAAATGAAGAACTCAAAAAATCTATGGAAAGCCTTGCCAAATCATCTTCGTCTCTAGTATCATTAAGAAAAAAGAATGACTCTTTAAAAGGAGAAGTCATTGAGCTTAGAAACTCTATTTCTAAGTTCCACAAGGGTAAGGAAGCTTTAGATACACTCATTGTATCACAAAGACCTCCCTTGATTAGGCATGGTCTAGGCTTCAATGGAGCCTGTACTTCTTCTACTCCCTTACTCACAACATTCATTAAGGCCTCAACAACTCAAAATTTAAGTATTGAGGTTGTTAAAAAGAAAGGTGCTCAAAGCACTAAACCCCCATTACCTAAGGGCAAGGGAAAGGTGAAACTTGCCCTAAGCTTATTGCTAAAAAGGCCAATCATGCATATATGTATAATAAAAGGCATGTTCACTCAAACACACACAGAAAAGTTACACCAACACCCATTCAAACATGTTCATGCTCACACACATATCATGTAGGTATAAAGATCCCCCCACTCATATCAAGGCAATGCATAGGAGAAAAACACATAGATCTAAACTCCAATGCCATTTTTACATGAAATATGGACATATAAATATTTATTGCTACATTAGAAAGGCTCACCTTAAGTTGGAGGGGCCCTTCAAAACCTAACCCCTTAGGACCCAACTATACTTAGGTACTAAAGCAAAGATTATTTATTTGTGTTGTGTAGGGGTGTTTGGCAGCCACCAATGAAGCAAATGATTAACATGTGGATAGTGGATGCTCAAAGCACATGACGAGCAATAAAAAGCTATTTATGGCCTTAAAGGAAAAAGAAAGTGGTAATGTCACATTTGGTAACAATGCCAAGGGTAAGGTAATTGGCATTGGGATCATTGATAAGAATGGTTGTTCTTTAATTAATGATGTTTTACTTATTGATGGCTTACAACATGATTTGCTTAGTTTAAGTCAATTATGCAAAAAAAGGTAATAAAGTCCCTTTTAACCCTAGAGAATGTCGAATTACCACTTTACTGGATAAAAAGGTAGTTTTCAAGGGTGAAAGGAAAGATAATACCTATCTAATTGACTTAGACAATTTGGCTAACCAATCTTTTAAGTGTCTTGTGTCTTTTAGTAATGAAGTTTGGCTATGGCATAGAAGGCTTAGACATGCTAGCATGAAGCTCTTATAAAGCTTATCAAAAGGAAAGCTAGTAGAAGGTCTTCCAAAGCTAAAGTTTTCTAGAGACAAGACTTATGGTCCTTGCCAAATAGGGAAGCAACATCAATCTTCCTTCAAAAAAGAATCTTGTAAGTACATCTAGACCCTTTCAATTAATTCATATGGACTTTATAGGACCTACTAGGAGTGCTAGCTTAGGTGAAAAACATTATGCACTAGTCCTAGTTTATGATTACTCTAGGTTTACTTGAGTTTCCTTTCTAGCTCATAAGTATGATACTTTTGATGCTTTTAGAAGTCCTGCAAAAAGAATTCAAAATGAAAAGGGTTACCTCATTTCTTCAATAAGAAGTGACTATGGAAAGGAATTTCAAAATGAGTCTTTTGAATCTTATTGCTAAGAAAATGGGAATTTTCACAACTTTTCAACTCCTAGAACATCATAACAAAATGGTATTATAGAGAAGAAAAATAGAATGCTAGTAGAGATGGCTAAAACTATGCTCAATGAGTATTCTTTGCCAAATTATTTTTGGGCCGAAGCTATCAATACTTTGTGTTATATTGCAAATCGAGTTTTCAAAAGACTCATTCTCAATAAAACTTCTTATAAGCTATGGAATAATAAAAAGCCTAAGATATCATACCTAAGAGTACTTAGATGCAAGTGTTATATATTGAATACCAAGGATAATCTTGAGAAATTTGACTAAAAAACTAATGAGGGCATATTCTTAGGTTATTCTACTACTAGCAAGGCCTATAAGGTCTTTAATAAGAGTTCAATGGTTGTTAAAGAGTTTATGCATTTTGTATTAAATGAATCTCATAAGCTTGATCTTGGAAAAGGTTCTTTTATTAAAAATCTTGTAGGTGACTTTGAGAAATTGGAATTGGAGCACACTACAAAAGAGGAAGACAAGGATAATGATAAGGAAAAATCATCAAGAGTAGATAAAAAACCACAACATCAATAAGAAGAATTGTCAAGTCAAAATCTACCCAAGGATTGGAGATTCTCCAAGCATCACCCCTAAATATTTAATCATTATTGATACTTCAAAGGGTGTAAGTACTAGATATCAACTTAACATTTTATATAATAATCTTGCCTTTGTTTCTCAATTTAAGCCAAAATCTATTAATGAGGCTATTGTTGATGAGAGTTGAGTGATTGCTATGCAAGAGGAATTCAACCAATTTAAGAGAAACAATGTATGGGAACTTGTTCCTAGGCCTAAGGAACACCTAATGATAGGTTGCAAATGGGTGTTTAGGAACAAGTTGGATGAGTAAGGGTTCATCACTAGGAATAAGGCTAGATTGGTTACAAAAGGTTACAACTAAGAGGAAAGCATAGACTATGATGAAACCTATGCCCTCGTAGTAAGGTTAGAGGCCATTAGGATTCTTTTGGCTTCTGCATGTCATATGATTTTTAAACTTTTTCAAATGGATGTCAAGAGTGTTATTCTAAATGGTGTCATTGAGGAGGAAGTGTATGTTGAACAACCTCCTGGTTTTAAATCTAATAGTTTTGCAAATTATGTTTTTAAATTGAATAGAGCCTTATATGGTTTGAAACAAGCTCCAAGAGCTTGGCGTGAAAGGCTTAGTTCTTTTCTTTTGAAAAATGATTTTGAAAAGGGAAAGGTTGACATAACATTATTTGTAAAAAGGCATAATCATGATACACAAATAGTACAAATTTATGTTGATGATATCATTTTTTGTGCTATTAATGAATCTCTATGTGAGGAGTTTGTTAAGTGTAAGACTAGGGAATTCAAGATGCGCATGATGGAAGAGCTCAAGTTTTTCCTTAGTCTACAAATCAAACAAACCAAAGAGGGATCTTCATCAACCAAGCCAAATACATAAAGGACATTCTCAAGAAATTTGGCATGGATGGATGCAAAGTAGTAAAAACACCAATGAGTGTTACCATCAAATTAGATAAGGACAAATCAAGTAAGACGGTTGATGAAAAGAGATATTGAGGTATAATCAGTTCTTTACTTTATCTTATTGCTTCTAGACTTGATATAATGTTTAGTGTATGCATGTGTGCTAGATTTCAATCTTGTCCCAAAGAATCACATTTGAATGCTATCAAAAGAATTTTCAAATTTTTACATTGCACATTGCATCTAGGGTTATAGTATCCTAGAGATTCTTCATTTAGTCTCATAGGTTACTCAAATGTGTATTATGCTGATAGTCTTTTAGATAGAAAAAGCACTTTTGGAACTTGCCAATTTATAGGAGAATGTTTAGTGTCTTGGTTTAGCAAGAAGCAAGATTCAGTTGTCTTATCCACCACTAAAGTTGAGTATGTAGCTGCGGGTTGTTGTTGCACCCAAGTCCTTTGGATGAAACAACAATTAAAGGATTATGGTAAAGTTGTTGATCACATTCCCATCAAATTTGACAATACAAGTGTAATTAATCTTTTAAAAAATCTCATCCAACATTTGAACGGCAAACATATTGACATTAAGCATCACTTTCCTAGAGATCATGTCTAAAATAGTGATGTTATGTTAGAGTTTATAGACATAAATCATCAACTTGTAGACAATTTCATTAAACCTCATAATGAAGAAAGGATGAACTTCATTAAGAGAGAATCAATTATCTCAATTCTACTCTTTCTTCTTCCCTTTTCTTTGTTTTTTGAAATTTTATACACCAATTCAACCCCCCTTCTTGGTGCCTAGGGACAACAAAGCTCAAGTGAAGAAGAGGAAGAAGGAGAGGTTGCCAACATATGCTTCATGGCACAAGAAGATTTTACGAATGAGGCAAGTACTTTTTCCCATTCTCATTATGATTTTGAATTTGATGAGATAGATGAAGAGCTTCTAAAGGCTCTAACCATGAGGTATGACAAGTATAAGTCATAAGTTAAAACTTATAAGAAAAGGTGTTCAAAATTAGAAGATGAATATAAGACTCTTAGTGATCTTATAAATGAGTTAAGGACTTCTAATGAAGAACTAAAAAATTCAGTAGAAAAACTTTCCACTTCATCTTCTTCAATGGCTTTATTAAGAAAGGAGAATGACACTTTTAAAGGAGAAGTCATTGAGCTTAGAAGCTCAATCTCTAAGTTCCATAAAGGAAAAGAAGCCTTGGTCACATTGATTGTGTCACAAAGACCATCTCTAGTTAGACATGGTTTAGGCTCCAATGGAGCCTACTCATCATCTCATACCACATTTGTTAGATCTTCAGAACCTCAAACATCTAGCATTAAGTTAATTGGGAAGAAAAGTGCTTCTAGCACTAAGTCTTCTAAGCCTAAGGGCAAAAGAAAGACTCTCCCAAGCTCTAGAGCCAAGACTCAAAAAGCTAATCGTGCCTACATTTTTAATAAAAAGCATGGTCATACGCATAAAAAAAATTTTACTCATCATACATGTTCATGCATGCATTCACATGACCATGGTATGAGAAGGCCTCCTACTCATACTAAATTTGTGCAAAGGAGAAAGACTCCTAACTCTAAACTCCAATGCCATTATTGCTTGAGATTTAGACATATTAA
>CATIWR010321526.1:0-20868 GCA_949677035.1 Omphalea diandra | reverse complement strand
AAAAATAATATCTATCATTTCAATTTTTCTCTAATATAGAATATTTTTAATACATTAAAATATATAAATTTATTAATAAACATATATATATATATATATATATATATATATATATATATATATATATATATATATATATATATATCCCTTATTTTGCTTAACTACAGACAAATCGAATCTAGCTAATTTTGTGCTAATTCAAATTTGATTTATATATTAAATAAATCTAAAATGTAAAGTTGAAATTAATCCATTTAATAAATGAATTAAGCTAAACACTTTGGTATTCATACATAGTTTACGGGTCTAATTAAATTTAAATATTTATTTGTAATATATTAATCTATAAGTAAGATTTTGCATAGAATTATTAAGGTTATACTATGATCTCATTGATTGAATTTGTAAGTTTTTATATTATCTATTTAGACGAATATTTAATTATTAATTGCAAAATTTTAGAAACTATATATTTTACAGAAAATAATGAATATTTATATTTTATTTTATAAAATTTCTCATGTTTTTTATTTTAAAATGATAAAATTTAATATTTTACAACTTTTTGATATGTTAAATTTTTAAAAAGAAAAAACTATCAAATTTTAATTTTAATTTCTATACAGTAAAATAAGCATTCAAATTTGAGTTATTTATTAGTAATTAATGATGAATATTATTCTTTATTTTATATTGTGAAATAGATTTATATTATCTTTTGGCGCCTTAAAAAAAAAGTTTTTTGTGGCTTCATCCTTCGTTATTGCATTTATTATATTATAAGATGGATATATAAAATAAACATAATTTTTTTTTCAATATTGTAATTATTAATAACTTTCCAAAATGTCTTTTTCAGATACAGACAACTGATTTTTTTTTTGTAAGATTGGATTGTTGGTTTGGTAATATAATCTAAGCACTGCTTTTTATAAAGACCTTTCAAAATCATATCAACGAGATTGGCCGAGCAATTCAGTAGTTCTGTTATGATATCCTCTTTAAAAATTTTTTGGTGTGCCCAAAAAAAAAAAAAATTTCTTACTGGTGCGAATTGAAATTGTTTTTGAGGATGTTATTGTCATGTGATCAATTTCCTTGTAGAAGGTTTGGTAATACATTATTATCAAATTGTACTTAATGTGAAGCAATAAAAATAAAAATATAATTCATGAACTCATTAGCATGGATAACTTCTAATTTGAATTAAACTGAAAAATAAAAAAATATGATTTAAAATTAATTTAATTCAAAATAATTTGATCAAAAATTGATATGATGGATAAAATTAAAATAATATTTTTATTTTAAAACTTGAAATTATGGGTGATGTGATCAATTTAAAACTTAAAATAATCTAAATTTCTTTTTATATTTTGATCTAATTACTTAATCGGATTTATCTTAATTCAAAATTATCTGATTCAAATTCATCTAAAATTAAATTAATTTTAAAATAATTCAATTTAAAATTAACCTGATTTAAATAATCATTTTTAAAACTAATATATAATGTAATGAGCAAGGTACGTATGGTTTGGGAAGATTCTTTGCTTGACAAAAAAGGTGAGATTAGAAAGGGAACATGAAAATTCAAATGTTGAAACATTAAGAAATTACATTATATATATGTTACAAAACATCACATCAAAATGAAGCCAATAAAATAAATCTTTCAAAGTGGCTCACCTTGATACAGAAAGGTTGCAAATTAATCTGATTAAAATATTTAAAATAATTTAAAAATTAAAATAATATATTTTTATATAATTTTAAATTTGAGAGTGACAATGAGAGAGAGAGTGAGGGAGGCATCGAATAATTTGGTCAAAAAAAAAAAAAAAGAAGAGAGGGAGACATTAAATAAAAAGTTTGGGCAGATTGACAATACGCACATCCTGCGAAGAAGCCAAGAAGTTTCCTCTTCAGGCATTGCCATTCTTGATTTAGTTTATTAAGCTATCACATTTTTAAGTTTTAAAAATAATTTTATTTACTTATAAAAGTAATTTAGTTACATAATTATTAATAAAAATCTTTAAATATTAATTTCTTTCAAAATCAAATTTATATTCATAAAATTAAGAGGCTGTGTTTAAAATTTAAATTTTAAATAATTGAATAACTATCTTATTTGAAAATCTATATTTAAAAATTTTAATTTTTCCATTTTAAAAAAAATGATTTAATGAGAATTCTGAGAGTTAGTCCAATAGCTAAAAGAGTTTGCTCATTTTCTAAGTAGTTGGATTTAATTTTTAAAATCAGTACACAAACGTAATAAATACCTCTAAATGCACCAGACTGGTATGAGATTAATCAAATATCAACATTTCAAAAAAAAAATTTGAAAAAAATTTATTTCAATTACAAATATAGAATGACTTGTAGGTAGCCGACCATGTTCATGAGATGGTCTACAAGAAATGATAGGGAATGGGATTTAGTCCAGGTTCACATAATTGATACTCGTACGATCCAAGGATGGAGGACCCATGAGTTTGACGATTTACAGATATACCACCACTTCGCAGACCACCTCAGAAACCATTTTGTCAACAGACAGCGATAGATGATCCTCAACAAGCTAATAAAAATAGTTCTGTTAATAAATTACGTTATGAATGATAATAAATTATAATTTTTTTTAAAAAAAATGAATCAAATTCCAATAAGTTGCGTACTTTTTCTCACTCACCAGAAAAGAGAAAAGCGAGACGTAATGGCTAAGTCACTCAGTTTGACAAGTTTATCAACAAACATGATGAGAAAAAAATAAAATAAAAACAGATTCTAATTATGAAAATTTTTTTGCAGTTAAATAATATGATGAAATAACGAGAAAAAAAAAGGAATATAATGACTATTGCAGGAACTACTTTAATCCTTTTATAAAAATGATTTTAAATCTTCTAAGTTCTCTTAAATCCAGAAACTTTTTTTAAAAGATTTATAATTCATAAAGTAGTCATTTAACGCATGTTGGATAGTCTTCACGCCTGTTGTTGGACGAGAATACAACTTCAATTGCCATTAATTTCATTGAAATGCCTATTGAAACTAGTTGTTAGAGAGAGATTTATCTAGATGCTCATCTTCTGACTTCCTCAATTTTTTGGTCACCAACTCATTCAACAACTGTTGAACATTCTCAACGCCTGTTGGAATTCAACTTCAATTCTAGTTGGGATATGAACAATGCCCATTGAAGTTTTCAGAAGGATGTGAACTTCATGCTCTATCTTTCAAGATTTTCCATAGTGTCTCAACGGCTATTGGTTAGCTTCAATGCCAACTAAAAAGGATCCCAATGCCTGTTGAATTTTGAACATCTCTTTTTGGAGGGTCCAGAACCTTTAGCTCTGCCTGGATGCTTTTCCAACGCCTGTTGGTACAAGTCCAATGCCCTTATTGAGACATTGAGGATTCTGTTCATATCAAGTCACTTGGTCCAATGTCTGTTGCGAAAATGTAATGCCTGTTGAGAAAATACAACACTTGTTGAGTTATCGATGAGCCACGTTCGTTGCGAAAATGCAACGCCCGTTGTGAAGGTCAATTAGCGAAACACAAGTGTTTGTAACATCCAACGCCTATTGTGCCATAAGAGAGTCGATGGTTGAGGGGTCCAAAAACTTTAACTCACATTTGGGTGTCACTTTAACGTTAGTTGAGAATCTTCAATGTCCATTGATGAAGTCACAATGCCTGTTGAAATGCAACAACACCTATTGGCTTTGAATACTTAGAGGTTTTTCAAAAAATCTTCTTCTAAAAGCCTTTAATCAAAAGATTAATGTTTCCGTAAGATCTTACATATCAACTTGAACAAAAGTTAGCTTTTAGATGTGTTTGTAATCATCAAAACAAGTTTAGTTTGCCAAAACTCCTAAGCTAGGTCCAACATTCTCCCTCTTTTTGGTGATGACAAACAATCTATTAAGGGTAAATAATCTTGCAAGAAATGTACATCATATAAATATTAAGTATAACAGACAAATGCATAAGTTATAATGGATCATTTTACTCCCTGTTCGTTTAATTGTTTATGCACTGTTAAAACAAGTTATACATACCAAGTTCATTGCAAAACAAATTCATACAAATTAAGTTATATACATTGCATGTTCCTTAGCTTGCCTTGTTCTTTCTTTCATACCAATTTTACTCTGTTCTTTCTTTCATACCAATTTTACTCCCATTTACTCTCATACTTAGTCATTTCTCCCCCTTTTGTTATCAAGAAGCAATACACAAGCAAAGAAATAAGAAACATAACTCAAATAAGAATAAATGAGGTGATAAAATATTTATATTCATTAAAGAAATGGTGTCCCTTACATAAACATTTTTGAAAAAAAACAAAGATAAAAGAAATGAAACAAAGAGAAATTATGCAACATGAAGATGAGTGGAGGTGAGGATCCTAGAGATGGTTCTAAGGCGCTCAACTGCTGCCCCTGACTCTGCTGGAGTAGTTGCAGTTCTAGGTTATAAATCTGTGAGCAATCCTCAAGGCTTGACTTTTTATCTTTGATACCTTGTTGTTGTTACTATTATAGTTGCTTTTTAACTTTTTAAAATTAATTTTTTACTCACAAAACTCATAGGTTCTATTTGAAAACTCATATTCTAAAAAAATTTCAATAGAAATTAAAAGTTTATATTTAAAAAAAATTCAATTTTTTTCATTTAAAAAAAATAATTTGATGAAAAAGTCAAATTAAATAAAAAAATATAAGATTTAAAGAATTCATTTCAATTAAAAATTGAGATAAAATCGTCCTACTAATTTTATAACTTAAATTAAAACTATACGTATTTTAAATAAACAGTGGTATTTAAGAAAATAAAATTATTCCAATTCATTATTGATTTATTTTAAATAATAAAATTTAATTAAATTTTATCAGTTCAAAATTTATTTTAAATAAAAAAATTGTATTATTAAAGTGAAAAACTTATTATTAATAATTTTTGTTCTTTTTGTTGTCTAATAAAAGAATCATATGTAGGTTTATTCCTATCTTCTGATTGGCACGCCAATTCTATCTATCGATTGCAATTGGTAAAATTGCTTCTGGGCAGGACCATTTTTATTTTTTATGGCTGGCTTTTAGAAAATACCGAAGTTTGTCAAGATTCCAAAGTTGATGATGACATGATCCAACGTGGATAGAGGACCCATGAGTGTGACCGAGTCATAAACACACCACCACTACGTAGGCACACCAACATCTCAGGGTGGCAATAGATAATGATGGGTGATTCTGTTTGGGTCAAAGTATATGAGACAGAAATATATTAGCAGAAGGGCCAAAAAACAGTATCGAGGAGTTTTACAAATTCTGATGCGGCTAGAAATCCAAGCAAATGACAAATTAGTACATTTGCCAACAGTCTAGAAGGATATATATATATATATATAAACACACACGTGCCAAAGTATAATGAAAGCAAGCTCTTTTTGGCTGACCCATCGTGGTTTTAAAGTCTTTTTATCCTATACATCATTATTTTTCTAATTTTTTAAAAAATTAATTTAATATCATATACTAATGATAGTTAATGTTAAAATAATTCTAATTTTTATATTTATTATAAGATCAATTATAACACACTTGATTTTAGTATTAATTATTAATTTATATAATAATTATAAATATTTTATAATAATTATTTTATAATAATTATAAAATAATATAATATAAAAAAATATTTCATATATAAGATGTAATCTTTTTAAAATCACTTATCTTAAAAAAATTATAAATATTTTTTAAAATTTCAAAAAATTCAATTGGATGAAATCTATTATATATAATAAAATTAAGACAATAAAAAACACTCATATATAGAGCTCCAATGTTGCTTTTCTTCACCCTAGCCATCTCTCTTTTATTCTCTAAAAACATTTTTTTTTTTTTGTATTTTGAAACTACAACTAGTATATTTTATTCGCCCGAGCTCCTTTTTTTCTTTTTTAATAAAGTGAATTATTTTATTTTATTTATTAGTTTTTATTTTATTTTGTCTCTCTTTTGAGAATTTTATTTTACATTTACTATTTTATCTCTTTTGGTGAGAGTTTTTCTTTTTTTTTTTTTGGAGAGTTTTGATAGTTTGAAATTAATTTTTTAGTAATATATAATAATATATTATTGGATATCGTCTTTCAAATCTATTTTGCCATGTTATATGAATTTCAGTATATATCACGCTATAACATCATATCTGACATGAATTTTCATGATTGATAAGATACAAAAGAAGATTTATGGTGAAAATAAAACTATGATTTTAGAGTTGAACCAATATATAGTTATTAATAGTGTTGAGTATCAATTTTATACTAATACTCTAGATCATAAAAAAAAAAATTTGTAGATGAAAGAAAATATTTCTATTATTCTAAAAAATAATCTCTCATCTAAAATTAACATATGACCCTTTCTCATTTAAATATTTTTTTATACAATTTTAAAATATTCTCACACTTGTATATATAAAACTTTCTTGAAATCATTTATTTAAATTTAATTTAAAATATAAATAAAACTTAATTAGAAGTATAAAAATAAAATTTAATAAAATAAAAAATTTCATTGCTAAACTTTAATAATTAATAATTGAAAATAATTTAATAAAAATATCTTTAATAATAAAAATAATAAACAAATAAGATAAAAATTCACTTCACACAAAATCTAAATCCACAATTAATTAATTTAAGAATCAAGAAAAAGAAAATAAAATTTATTCAAATCTGACTAGGAATTTTTTATTTGTAGAATATTTTTATATAATGAAACCTAAAATCATTGTTAGTTAAGGTATTAGTAGTATATTGAAATTTATCTATACATATAACATATAGAAATGGAGATGGAAGATGAATTTTTAAATTGACAAACAAATATTTAAGATGTATATATATATATATATATATATATATATATATATATATATATATATATATTATTTTGATCTTAGAAATTATTTATGATAAGTGTTTGTCATTTATAAATTTCGTCATAAAAATTAAATGATAAAATATAAAATTTTAAATAATTTTAATTTAAAAATTACTTACTTTGATGTTCTTATATTTAAAAAAAAATATAAGATAAAATAATTTCTTAATTATTTATAAAATTTTATTTACATTATAATCCGTGCAACACACGGAATTTTCCACTAATTTTTAATAAGTTACGTACCCATAGTACCTCCATAATGTCACACTTATCCAAATAATTTTGAACCGATCAGAAAAGTACTTTAAATCTACATTAATATGCATGGTTTAAACGACATATATAGGGCTGGAAATGTTGCTAATTGACGCCAAGCTATAAAAATGATGACTTTCCCGAACGAGCTAATCATGCACATTGTTTTAATAATTCTAACCACAATAAGAAAAAAAAATAAAAATTAATTTTAGGGATGAAAAATCATTTGTCAATAAAATTTACCAACAAACTAGTGCTGACTTTACAATAAAAATACTTAGTGATGAATAGAAGACAAATCTTAGGTATATAACATAGTTTATCATTAATGCTTGATGCGAAATAGGCATGATTTTTTAGCTAATAATAATGATGAAATTGTTTGTGTTAGTAACAAAAGTACTCATCGCTAACTAAAATTTAAGTTTAGCCAATGTTGATCTATTCTATTATGTCATTATGGTTTTTCTAGAATATTTGTTAATTTACGTAGAAAAAAATAAATGAGTTGAAAAACTTATCTCTCAATATATATTTATTTTAAATAAATTTATGTGCTTTTATTTATTTTAATCAAAATTTCATTTGAGGATAGATTTGAAAAGAAAATTTCACAATTGATAAGATGCAAAAGAAGATTTTTTACGATGAAAATAAAACTGTGACTTTAAAGCTGAGCCAATATATAGTTATTAATGGTGTTGAGTATCGATTTTATACCAGTACTCTAGATCATAAATTTTTTTTTTTGTAGATATCATATAGCTATTTATGAATGAAAATATCTACTATTATTCTAAAAAAATAATATCTCATCTAAAATTAATATATGACACACTTTCTCATTTAGATGTTTTGTATACAATTTTAAAACATTCTCACACCTATATATATAAAACTTTCTTAAAATAATTTATTTAAATTTAATTTAAAATATAGATAAAATTTAATTAGAAGAATAAAAATAAAACTTAATAAAATAAAAAATTTAATTGTTAAACTTTAATAATTATGAAAAATGTCCTTAATAATAAAAATAATAAACAAATAAGATAAAAATTCACACAAAATCTAAATCCACAATAAATTAATTTAAGAATCAAGAAAAAGAAAATAAAAGTTATTAACATGTGATTAAGAATTTTTTATTTGTAGAATATTTTTATATAATGAAACCTATAATCATTATTAGTTAAGGTATTTGTAGCATATTGAAATTTATCTATATATATATATAACATATGAAAATGGAGATGGAAGATGAATTTTTAAATAGAAAAACAAATATTTATGAAAAAAAAAATTCTCACACCTATAGAAAAACAAAATATCATTTAGATATTTTGTATACAATTTTAAAACATTCTCACACCTATATATATAAAACTTTCTTAAAATAATTTATTTAAATTTAATTTAAAATATAGATAAAACTTAATTAGAAGAATAAAAATCAAACTTAATAAAATAAAAAATTTAATTGTTAAACTTTAATAATTAATAATCGAAAAATAATTATGAAAAAAATCCTTAATAATAAAAATAATAAACAAATAAGATAAAAATTCACACAAAATCTAAATCCACAATCAATTAATTTAAGAATCAAGAAAAAAGAAATAAAAGTTATTAACATGTGATTAAGAATTTTTTATTTATAGAATATTTTTATATAATGAAACCTATAATCATTATTAGTTAAGGTATTAGCAGCATATTGAAATTTATCTATATATATAACATATAAAAATAGAGATGGAAGATGAATTTTTAAATAGAAAAACAAATATTTATGAAAAAAAAGAAATAGTCTAAAGTACTTTTGTTAAGTCAGTCACTCTGATAAGCCTATCAACAAACACAATAAGGAAAAAAAATAAAAATTAATTTTAGTTATGAAAAATCATTTGTCAATAAAATTTACCGACAAACTAGTGATGACTTAACAATAAAAACAAACTAGTGATGACTTAACAATAAAAATACTTAGTGATGAATAGAAGACATAGTTTATCATTAATGTTTGATGCGAAATATTTTAGGTAATAATAATGATGAAATTGTTTGTGTTAGCAACAAAAGTTCTCATCGCTAACTAACATTTTAAGTTTAGCCAATGTTGATTTATTCTATTATGTCATTATGGTTTTTCTAGAATGTTTGTTCATTTACGAGGAAAAAAAATAAATGGTTTGAAAAACTTATCTTTCAATAATGTTGTAATCAAATTATCCGTAAATTTTTTGAATTGAATCACTAGCTCGTAAGATAAGATTATATATATTTTCATAATCCAAATTCATCTTTTACAGAGTATTGATGTTAAAAAAAATTATTTAAAAGAAGGTTAAATATTCTGTTAGTTTTTCAAAAAAAAAAAAAAGAAATGTAATCTTATAATTATTCTCTTTAATAACAACTTCATAGGTAATTGAAAAATAAATTACTTTTTTTCAACTATCGACAGCTCATAAATTTATTATTTTCTTTAGCATTTTATTTATTTTTTTATTTCAATAAATACAATATATATTTATTTTAATAAATTTATATGCTTTTATTTATTTCTTTTGTAATTTTGATGAGAATTTTTGTTTTTTCTTTCATAAAAATGTGGTTCCTATTATATAAAGGTTATTCTCATCCTTTTTATGGGATTGATTTGTAATATAATTATTTAAGCCATTGATTTATTTTTTTGTAGTAATTCAATTGACTCATTTTGTAGACAGAAAATATTGAGTCATGGCGTACTATAACCATAGAGTTTGCTTTCTGGTGGTATACCAAATTCAATACTTTGTCAATATAGTTGTATCTAAAAAAAAAAGATCATCACTTTTTCAATAATATTCAATAAACTTAGAGTCAATATGATTTTTTTGTAAAGTATAAGCTTTAACTTTTTATATGTTATTTAAAATTTTGTATTTAATATTTTATGAATGATAATTATTCTCTTTTATCTCAAAAACAAAATTATTGAATTGAATTATTTGCCCATTACATGTAAATATGGGAGTGATCATTCAATCGGTTCGGTTTGTTCAGTTTGATTATTTGTTATCAAAATCAAATTGACTAAATTTTAATTTTAGACACCAAACTGAAATTTATTTGAAAAAACAAATTAACCTAATTTTTGGCCGATTTGATTGGATTTGATTAAATTATATATATTTTTAGATTAATTCAATTTGAATTGATTTAATTTATTAATAATTTTGATTTATTAAAATTTTTATATAGAAATCAAACTGAAAATTAATTTTTAATAAAAAATGAATCAAATTGATTTATACTAAAAAAAAATCAATCTGAATCCACCAAATAATATCAGTTGGCAAGTTTTTTTTGGCTCACCCTAGTGCGAGTCCCAAATGCAACATCCATTAGTTTAACATTTCGGCTGTTATGGAGCAATGATAATACAGATCTCTAATTTTGGGTGGTGGCTGGTGGGCCAGGTTTTTTTTTTTTTTAATTATGCTTTTTATGGGTCATAAGTTTAGGAAATTAATATTATCAAACTAATTAATTTACACACTTGAGCAACTAATTTTATTTCTTGTGATATCCACTTCTAGAGTGTATTTAACATTATTATTATTACAAAAATTTATTTCTATTTGTTAAATTATAATATTTTGAATTATGAAAAATTTTTAGTATTTATTAAAATAATTTAATTATAATATCAATATAATTTAATTGTTATTGGTGAATTATTTAAATTTTAAATTATTTTAAAAAATTAATTTTTAACTCATAAAATTCCTATTAAAAAATCTATCATCATATAATAAACAAATTATTTTAATATTTATTTCAAAATTTACTATTCACACTAATAATGACATGTCTTTTTTTAATTTCTGATAAAAATATTTATTAATATTTATTTATGCATAAAATTATAATATTATTAAAAAAATTATACATAATCTAATTTGATTAATTAATTCATAAATCTACTGTTGATTCAGACCACTAAAAATTTTTTCCTACTTTTACCCTCTTTTTCCTCATGGACTCTTCGATAGAACAAATTATATCATGGACCTCCTGTTGATGATAATTTATGATTCTAAGGTCCAAAACATATGCGACATACTTCAATTATGGGAGTGTGCATCTTTTTTTTATTCTTGCGTTCTTTGCTTTTTTGTTTCGGACAACCTTGCTTTCTTTACTTCAAATATACATATTTATACTTTTGTGCATTTTTTAATTTTTAATTACATTATTATTATTATTTCATATGTTTAGAACAAATAGATTTTATTTTTATCTTCACATAAATTAAGAAAATGATTAATTTATAAAGTGGAGGTTCATCATATTCATTAACTTGTATATGTTTATTGTTGGAAAACTATAGGTTCATTTGTAATGAACATGTAGCCAGGTTGTAATGAACCTGTAGGTAGATTCATTAGTTTATTACTAATGAACCAAAAGTTCATTTATAATGAATATATAGTTGATGAACCTATAGGCAAATCCTAATGAATCTATAGTTCATTTGTAATGAACATGTAAATAAATTTTAATAAACTTGTAGGAAAAATACTAATCAAGCCGTCTTAGTTAACTAATCAACCTATATATAATAAAGAATCTAAGTATTAAAAGTCATGAGTATTAAAATTCATGAACATACAGCTTAAAACTAATATATCAATTTTAATGTATTTATACTTATTTTTCATGAATAAAAATATAACTTATTTAATTTTTATATAAAACAAAACTTTTTAAAATTTTTTTAATGTAAAGTAAGTAAATAGAAAATCTGTATAATAGTTTCTAAATATTTGATCAATTTATTATTGTTAAAATAACAAAGAGAAAAGAAGAATAAATTGTCAAAAAAAAAAAAAAGATAGGAAAATAAATTGATTGCGCGTTTTTGTATTGTTTTATTTGGTTGTTGTTTTAAGATGCATGGAGTTTTATTTTTGTCATACATGTGAAAGACTCATAGTTTATGTTACTATATGAATATGAATCCATGCTCCTTCAGTACTGTCAGCTGAATAACCCAATATATGAGGGCCGAAATCATTTGGTCCAAAATCCATCAACCCAACAACATATGGGTCTTACCATAGAGCCCATACCCCTCGAGCCCACACGAGAGAGACATAGCTAGAGTTTTTTTGTTTCCTCATTCTTTATATCCCGAACTATACAAACCACGTCAATTTCCTTGCAGCCGAGCAAAATCTTTTTCTTGCCCATTGCTCCATTTCCACGGCCTTGCGAGTTTCCCTCACTTTCTTCTACTTTCTGCTTGTTTGCGAAGGAAATGATTTAGTCTTAGCAGTTATGGGTTAGCTTAATTTAATTGGATTTGTTATTCCTTAATGACATCTCTTGGGTTTAATCAGATATCTATTTTTTAATAATCAGATATTTTTTTACTAGGGATTAAAATGATTTTTTTTTATCTATTTTTAATAAAATTTACTAATTTAAACATATTATAGTTTAATTATTATTATTTTTATTAAAAAATAGTTAACTAACTTTTTAAATTCAAGTATGGATTAAATTAACTAAAAAAATTTATTGGCCTTTTTATTCTTTATTTTTATATTTTTATCATTTATAAAATGTGAAAAACAAATTTTAATTATTTTTATTAAAATTTAAATAAACTAAAATTTACAAGATTTATTCTAACTAGGTCAAAATAGGTTAAGAAAATTAGTTTAAGCTTATTTTAAAATTTAAATGTAAACTTGAGGACCCATGTGATCTTTGCTCTAACCAATTAGTTTTTGTACTGACACTCTTAACTGATCTATGAAAAAGGAAAGTTCATCCAATTAATAAAAAATAATTGAGAGACTTAAAAACTATATTTTGAAGTTAAAATGCTTTTGAAAAAAAAAAACACATAAATTCAGAAGAATCTGAATGAATTATTTCTAAAAACGATTATAAATAATTATTCTGTGTTATTATGACAATATTTTTCTGGGTGGATTTTCTACGGTATAAACACAATCTTGATATTGAGTGAATTGAATAAAAGTGAAAACAAGATTTGGAAAATAAGAATTTAAACAGTAGAAAATTAAATTCAGATTGGATGATGGACCCTCGAGTCCATACAGATTCCATTGTTACATTGAAAGGATTAAAGAATCCTCAACGCAGTTTTTGAAAAGAGGAAAATAAGTGGGAGCGAAAAATGAGAAAGAAATGAGATTTTTCTTAGTTTGAAGAAAGGAGGGAAATGCAAGAGGAAAGAAAATAAATATTATTTTACCTCCACTATTTTTTCTCCA
This sequence comes from Omphalea diandra, assembly GCA_949677035.1. Lineage (NCBI taxonomy): Eukaryota > Viridiplantae > Streptophyta > Magnoliopsida > Malpighiales > Euphorbiaceae > Omphalea > Omphalea diandra. The sequence continues at coordinate 7,334 of CATIWR010321526.1, read as the reverse complement.
AAATATAGAGAAAATATGAGAGATTATAGGTAATTTTTATAAATTGACAATTTTGCTCATAAAAAAGATTAAGAAATGTTGTGTATTATTGCTTGAATTAGTATTTAATATAAATATATGATAATATTTATTAGGATTATATATATTAGTGTTTAGTTAATGTGAAAAATTAGATAATTATAATTTTAAAAATAGTGATTTTGTTATGTTTAATATTGGTATATTTTTTTTGTTTAATTTTTTATTCTCTTTAATTTATTTTAGTAAGTAGATATTATTTATTTTCTTAAATAAAGAATAAAATAGAAAATTTATGAAATAATAAATTTTTTTCTTTTTTTTATCTAAATATGTGGAGAAAAAATAAAATTTATTTATTATTTTATCGAAACATGAAAAGAGATAACAAAGTTACTTTCTTCCTACCTAACTTTTCAAACATAGGTTATTGGTCCATGCACATCGTTAGAAAGCCGGCCAACTCTTATCCAAGCAACCATCTGAGAAAAAACCACTTGTCAGTCTTAATCGAATTGAATATATATATATATATACACACACTAAATAATTGAAATAAATTTTATTTAAATAAATAATTTATTATAAAATTTTATTGTAGAGTATCATTAATTTATAATTTAAATTCAAAAACTTAGACAATCATATATTTTTTTAAAATAATACAATAATAAATAGTTATCATTTTTTAATGTACATATTAAATAACTAAAACTTATTTATTACAAATAATCAAATCATCTTTTCATATTAATAAGTCATTTCTTCAGAGAAAAATAAATTTATTAAAAATTTAAAATAGTTAAATGTTAATTTATTCTAATATATAAGAAGTTAAAAAATAAATTAATCTTACAAGTATATATGCATAATCAGTGATAAACTTAGAGAATTTTTAAGGTTGAGTATATATAATATATCTTAAAATTAAAATTATTGATTAAGTGTTGTCTATTAATTTTTAAAAATTCAAGATTCATGAATATAAATATAAATCATAATTATTTTGCAAGTAAATAAATTACTAAAATATCTTAAATAATAACAAATCAAAGTTAAAATTGAAAGAACAAATGAATAATCTTATCAGATAAATAATAATAAAAAAAACTAAGGCATATAAATAGAAGATAAAAGTAGTACAAGTGTATAATAATTAAATATTTAATTCTCATTTAATAGAAAAATCAAATAAAATACTTTTCTATATAAAATATAAAATTAATTTATTATATCTAAATTTCGAGAATGAATATTTAATTCTAAATTGATTAACTTTTATAATATTTATATAAAATAACATAGGTTTGAAATTAAAGTGGGTTGAGTTCTTATATTATATAATACGGTTATAAAATAAAAATGGAGTATTTTATACTAAAAAAATTGTCAAAAATATTAAATTTTATATTATTATAAAAACACTGATACTATGTAAAAGTGAAAAAAAATATTATTTATATAAAAAGAAAAAGCTAAGCAAGACATTATATATTTTTCATTTAATTTTTTATTTCAAGTTTTAACATTTAACTATTATATAGTTTTAATAAATTTATTTCTCTCACAAGAAATGACTTATTAATATAAAGAGATTATTTAATTATTTGTAAGAAATAAGTTATAACTATTTAATATGTACATAAAAAAAGGTAATAACTATTTATTATTGTATTATTTTTTAAAAATTATAATTGTGTAATTTTTCACATTGAATTATGAATTAATTATATTTTTATAATAAATTATTTATCTAAATAAATTATATTTCAATTACTTAGAATAAATATATTAAATTCCACTTGATTAAATTTTATATGTTGAAAGTGAATCAAATGAAATTAAACAAGATTTTATATAATTTTTCATTAGTTTCTCTTTTTTGGATTTTAAGATTTTATATAATTTTTAGTTAGTTTCTCTTTTTTGAATTTAAAGATTTTATATAATTTTTAATAATTTTCTCTTTTTTGGATTTAACCTAATTTTTTAAAAAATTTTCAGGAATTAAAATGTTCCTCTATTCATTTTGTAATAATCAAAGTTTCATTTGAGGATAGATTTGAAAAAAAAATTGAAATTTGAGCATTTTCTCGTTAAAAAATGAAGTATATGATAGATTTGAAAAATAAGTTAAAGTTCAGGACTTTTTTTTTTGATGATTTAGCCTAGACTTGAATAAGTTAAAATAATATTTGAATAATTTAAATCATATATATATATATATATATATATATATATATATATATATATATATCATTTATTTTACTTAACTACAGAAAAATCGAATCTAGCTAATTTTGTGCTAATTCAAACTTGATTTATATATTAAATGAATCTAAAATGTAAAGTTGAACTTAATCCATTTAATAAAGGAATTAAGCTAAGTTGAACACTATACATAGTTTACGAGTCTAATTAAATTTAAATATTTCTTTGTAATATATTAATCTATAACTAAGATTTTGCATAGAATTTTTAAGGTTATAATACGATATTATTGATTGAATTTGTAATTTTTATATTATCTATTTAGATGAATATTTAATTATTAATTGCAAAATTTTAGAAACTATATATTTTACAGAAAATAATGAATATTTATATTTTAATTTATAAAATTTCTCATGTTTTTTATTTTAAAATGATATTTTATAATTTTTTGATATGTTAAATTTTTTAAAAAGAAAAAAAATATCAAATTTTAATTTCTATACAGTAAAATAAATATTCAAATTTGAGTTATTTATTAGTAATTAAATGATGAATATTATTCTTTATTTTATATTGTGAAATAGATTTATATTATCTTTTGGCCCCTTAAAAAATTTTTTTTTTGGCTTCATCCTTCGTTATTGCATTTATTATATTATTAGATGGATATATAAAATAAACATAATTTTTTTTTCCACTAAAAAATATTGTAATTATTAATAACTTTCCACAATGTCTTTTTCAGATACAGACAACTGCTTTTGTTTTTTTTGTAAGATTGGATTGTTGGTTTGATAATATAATCTAAGCACTGCTTTGTATAAAGACCTTTCAAAATCATATCTGCACGTATAATGAATACAACAAGTGAAGCAAGTTTGGCCGAGCAATTCAGTAGTTCTGTTGTGATATCGTCTTTAAAATTGTTTGGTGTGCCCTAAAAAAAATAATTTCTTTCTGGTAAGAATTGAAATTGTATTTGAGGATGTTATTGTTATGTGATCAATTTCCTTGTAGAAGGTTTGGTAATACCTTATTATCAAATTATACTTAATGTGAAGCAATATATTAAGCGCCCATTAATCTATGGTTATAGTTTACTAATACTGCGTATAACATTTATTATAATATTATAATTAGCATAATTTTTTAGTGTTTACGTAATAATTCTATTAATATATACAATTATTTATCACTCTTAACAATTTTTTTTTTATAAAATTATAAATTCACCTCAATCAATAGTTTAATAATTAATTTGTGTTTTGCTGTAATAAAAAACTTGTGGACATTCCGAAGTGCATAGACAAAAGCACAACAGTCTAATATCGTTTTTATGTTCTCCGCTTAGATATTTATAGTTTATATATTGGTCCAACTATATATACTAATCTGTCCTATTTGTAAGCGAAACATTCATTACAATAAAAATAAAAATAAAATTCATGAACTCATTAGCGTGGATAACTTCTAATTTGAATTAAACTGAAAAATAAAAAATATGATTTAAAATTAATTTAATTTAAAATAATTTGATCAAAAGTTGATTTGATGGATAAAATTAAAATAATATTTTTATTTTAAAACTTGAAATTATGGGTGATGTGATCAATTTAAAACTTAAAATCATCTAAATTTCTTTTTATATTTTGATATAATTACTTAATCTGATTTATCTCAGTTCAAAATCGTCCGATTCAAATTCGTCTAAAAGTAAATTAATTTTAAAATAATTCAATTTAAAATTAACCTGATTTAAATCTATCTATTCAACCGTTTATCATTTTTAAAACTAATAGTTTAAAGACAATTCTATTATTACTAAGCGGACAATTCATTCGTTAAATATACCTTCCATTGATTACCAAATTATTGAAGCCTAAGTTTGAAACATGAGCAAGGTACGTATGGTTTGGGAAGATTCTTTACTTGACAGAAAAGGTGAGATTAGAAAGGGAACATGAAAATTCAAATGTTGAAACATTAAGAAATTACATTTTATATATATATATATATTACGCAACATCACATCAAAATGAAGCCCAAAAAATAGATCTTTCAAACTGGCTCTTCTTCGTAAACTGGCTCACCTTGATACAGAAAAGGTTGCTTCCTTAGTCCTCTAACTTGCAGTCTGTTTGGCTCATTCTTTCTTGTATAAAACACTACCCAATATTCCCCTCCATCATGCCTATTAAGACCATGCTCCACAACAAATTCATGCCACTTGGGTGATTTAAGAATTGGCTTGTCGTAGTCACCAGTCTGTCGTATGGCTAAGACGAACCCCTATTTTTTGCCTTTTTCGTCGATTGCAGTGAAGTCTCTCTCGAAATATCCTTGCTTGATCGGAAATTGATCAAGTACTTCGGTTTTCATGATTAACTGACGTTCTTTATCAGTTTTTGTTAGTTGCTTGATGAGAACTATTTTTGTGTTTGGACTGTAAACCTCCATACTAAGTGTGTTTGGACTGTATAATTAGCACCAAGATTAGCTATATGTGCACAATCAGACACACCTACACTAATCAAGAAATGTCTGCGTTGGTATTTATAGAAATGGGATTCTGACAAAATTCACGTATCAAGGATGGTGGAGGACGTCATGAGAGTGACATACTGCCGCCACTACGTACGCACTGCTACATGGACCGACCAAATCCAGAAGCTGACCACAATAAATTTAGTGTTTTATTACAAAATAATTTATCACAATATATATTAAATTTATTACTATAAATATATTGTGATAAAATTAATTTGTCATCATATTCGTCAAAATAATCTCATTTTAATATATATAATATGACAATTTATATTTTGTCACAATAGTATATAGCTTTTGTGACGAATATATTTATCATAATAAAATATAGTTATTGTGATAAAATTCTTTTTATGACTTGTCATAAAATTTATAACCGCTCCTACACATATTGACTGTTAATACGATTTTAGGTGTTTGACTATTCTAACGTTGAAACGGTATTGATCAAGACACTTTATGATAGTCACCTATATTTAAATTTTTTCATAGTCAAAGTTTTAAATTATAGTAGTTCATATCCTTTTAAATATCAATTAATTATCACAACGTCGACTTTAAATCATTTAATTTCATCATATTATAGTCTTTAGAGTGTTTATTGACTCTCACATGATCAATAATTGTTATTTAAAATAAAACTATTACAGAGAAAGAAGTAATAAAATAAAAAATATATGAAACATTAAGTTATTTTATTCAAACTCAAAATAATTACAATTTATTCAATTGCAAATTCAGAGATAAAATATAGTATTGATTAATTTCCAATCTAAAATCTAATAAAAATTTAAAACATCACCTTCAAATAGTAAAAATATCAATAATTTATTTATTTATTAAAAAATTTAATTTAGTATTAAAATATTAGATATATATTATATTATTTAGCATTTATAACAATATACAAAATTTTATGTTAATAAAAATTAATTTTATATACTTAATTTGTGATTTATTGTTAATATTGAATGTTACAAAAAAAGAAATTGATATATCAAAATTTAGCATATGTATATATTTTTCAGTTATTGTAATAAGTTATTTTCAAATAAAAATTATTTATTATGATAAAATAATTTTGTACTAATTTATTGACTAATTAAATATAGCGACGAAAGAACTATTGCGATAAAATCAGTTTCTCTTTATTTATAATTTTATAGGTGCCAAAAAATTGGTGCCATGATTTTGTGATAAAATTTTTGTATATCTTCTTTATGTTCATTTATTATTATAAAAATATTTGTTAGATTTTTATTTTGTCATAAGTTAATCAATTTTCATGAGAATTATGATAAATTTTAATTTTATCACAACAAAGTCACATACTGTGACAACATTAATTTTATCACAAAAATTTTTGTCATAATAATCAAAATTTCTTGTAATATACACCTAACTTTTTTTCAAAAAATCTACAATTCTTCATCAATATAGCATTTCACATGTGCTCTAAAAATCATTAGAGTGACAATTTTTAATTTGATCTAAAATTGATTTGAATGAATTCTAATTTGATTATAGATCAATATGAATCGATGTGATTTGCAAATCAATTTGATTAAAATATTTAAAATAATTTAAAAATTAAAATAATGTTTTTTTATTTTTTAAATTTTAAAATTAAGATTGACAATGAGAGAGAGGATGAGAGAGGCATGAAATAATTTGGTCAAAAAAAAAAAAAGAAGAGAGGGACATGAAATAAAAAACTTGGGCAGATTGACAATAGGCACATCATGCGAAGATGCCAAGAAGCTTCCTCTTCAGGCACTGCCATTCTTGATTTTGTTTATTAAACTATCACTTTTTTTCTAAGTTTTAAAATTAATTTTATTTACTTATTAAAGTAATTTAGTTACATAATTATTAATAAAAATCTTTAAATATTAATTTCTTTCAAAATCAAATTTATATTCATAAAATTAAGATGCTGTGTTTAAAATTTGAAATTTAAATAATTTAATAAAATTTTTATTTTAATAATTATCTTATTTGAAAATCTATATTTAAAAATTTTAATTTTTTCATTTAAAAAAAAAAAATGATCTAATGAGAATTCTGAGAGTTAGTCCAATAGCTAAAAGAGTTTGCTCATTTTCTAAGTAGTTGGATTTAATTTTTGAAATCAGTACACAAAGGTAATAAATACCTCTAAATGCACCAGACTGGTATGAGATTAATCAAATATCAACATTTCAAAAAAAAAATTTGAAAATTTTTTTTTTCAATTACAAATATAGAATGAGATGGTAGCCGACCATGTTCATGAGATGGTATACAAGAAATGATACGCAATGGGATTTAGTCCAGATTCACATAATTTATTCACACAATTGATACTCGTACGATCCAGGCATGGAGGACCCATGAGTTTGACGATTTACAGATATACCACCACTTCGCAGACCTATACTATATGTTATGTTTAAGTTATATGTTATATGGATGAGTTTGAGTGACTCTCCATATTTTAGATGTTATGGTAATAATGTAATGAATGTTTATACTTAGGCATGTGTGTGGGTAAGATGATTAAGAGAAAGTAAAAA